>RJWM01001853.1:107350-143074 GCA_004363535.1 Dasyprocta punctata | reverse complement strand
ACCTGACACACAAAATTAGGGAAGGAAAGGTTTATTTAGCTTACAGTTTTTGGAGGTTTCAGTCCACAATCAGCTGGCTCCAAGGCAGGGTGGCATGGCACGGGGACAGCACTTCAAGGCAGCAACCGAACAAAAGCAGCCAAAGTAAAAAGGGGCAAGAGCAAGCCTCTTCTCCTCCTTTATATAGTACACAGGACACACACCCCCCCATCTACAGGGTGGGTGTAGCATTCACAAACATCCTTGCCTTCCTTTGCACAGGATGAGGATGTTTACAAAGTAAGAACCCTGGCTCCCTGCTGAGTCTCCCAGTTAAACTTTTGGCCTTCTCAAATTGACACAATGGCCAGGTAACTGCTTATGCTCTACACCCCAGGATGTAGAGCTGCCGCCTTACTTAATTAAGCTGCTAGACTTCTCAAGTTGACACAATGTATAAACCCTAACAGTATTTTATATTTAGTACTCCAAAATAGAATTGTGAACTTTTTAAATTCCTTGTGATTAAGTGATTGCTTTCTGCCAATTTATTTTTGCACTTTATTAATAAGAAGTATATGTGAAAGAACAGTGAAATTACTAAAATGTAGAGGTTAGGAGATGCCACAGAGTTCCTTCTGCCTTCCTGTTTTTCTTTCACCTTAGGCTTAATGCAGTAGTAAATTTTTAACAGTGATAACCATGTAATACTTGCATAACTTGTGCAATTTTGCATAATTTGGGAAGTTTTCTAATGTGTTCAATTATGCAAACTTGCCTTTCTTCCACTAATTAGTTAAAATAAATATTGGCAAACTGAGTAAGATTGGAGATACAGAGTGATTATAATCTCATTTTGTATTACAATTGTAATATTAGCTTTTTTTTGTTTTTTTTTGTAAAGTCAGAAAGTGTTGAATTATTATAGCATAGTTTGTTGTACTGTGTGTTCTCAGGTAAATAGAACATTATCTTTGAATTCCTGGTTGTAACAGATTATTAACTTTTAGCAATATGTAATTGAAAAGAATAGACCTTTTAAGTAAGATGGCAATGATAGTAGCACTTTCTTAATTATATAACTTTTAGCGTAGATTATGTCACATTAATGTATAATATGCCAGTGATTACATGGTATATGATAGAGCAAGCAAAAAGAGAGCTTCAGTTGCAGATTATATGGTCATTTGAAATGTATGTAGCAGTTTATTTTTTACTATATTTTACCTTGTTGGAATTATTTTCTTTTGTACTAGTACAATCTAAAACTGCCTTGATACTGAAACTCATAACTAAATATAAACTCATATAACTAAATATAAAAAACAGCAGTTTTAGTCAAAATAGCAGTGGAGTTAGGTTCATCATAGCAAAAATGCTTCCTTATAAAGGAAGACTTTCATGTCTATCATTAGTATAAGTTGCAACAAGATTGGCATTGATCTTCAAAACAAAACTAGTTGATCATTAAAAAAATTATTCTACTCTTTCTAAAGTGTTCTTAAGCCAGTGGTGGTAGTACATACCAATACTCAGGAGGCTAAGGAAGGAGGGTTGTAAGCTTAAGGTCAGTCTCAGCAATTTAACAAGACCCTATCTCAAAAGAAATTGGGAGGGGATATATCTCAGTGGTAAGGCATTTGCTCAGCAGCATGCACGAGGCCTTTGGTTCAATCACGATTACTGCCCCCCGCCGAAAAAAGAGTTTTTCTTAGTACCTAAACCTGTATGCCTTGAAGTAGAAATTTAAACTGAACCAAACCCTAAGATGAGTTGCTTCCGATCAGAAATCTAAATGTAACAAATTATTTTTTCCTTAAAATTTAACTTTGTGGCTGTGTTGGTTACTTTTCTCTTGTTGCTGAGACAAAATAACTGACATCCAAAATTAAAGAAGGAAAGGTTTATTTAGCTCACAGTTTGTGGCAGTTTCAGTCCATATTAAACTGGCACCAGTTTGTGGTTTCAGTTCTTACTTAGCTGGTTCCAAGGCAGGGTAGCATGGCAGAGAAACAACAGTTCATGGCAGCAGAAGACAGCAAAAGCAGCAAGGGAGCAGCGCAGAGAGGACTCTTTCTGTGTCTTGTATTGTATGTAGGCCACACCCACTTGGGTGTAGCGCTCCCATAATCCCAGCATTGGACCATGAATCATTCACAAACTCTAAAAATCTGCCCTCATGATCCCATGAGGCTTTGGGGGGACATCCAGACACATACCATAACAGTGACTGTATTAAAACAAAATTGTAAATGCCTTCTGAGAAAGTGATATTATATAAATGAATATGTATAAATGTTAAATAGTTGTTTATAATAAAAATTTTTTTAAAAGGTGAAGCTGGACATGGTGGCACATGTCTGTAATCCCACAGCATTTATGAAACTGAGGCCTCATATGGCAGTTGGGAGGATTACTGTGAATTCAGGGCCAGCCTGGGCTACATAGTAAGTTCAAGGCAAGCCTAGAATACATAGTGAGACCCTGTCTCAAAAGAAAAAAAAAATGGTGAAAAAAATTTAGATTTAAAAAAAATTGAAAGTAAGAGGAAGATTCATTTTTTACTAGCAGGTCATCAAGTAAAAACATCATACTATGAAAAGAAAAATAGTATGCAGCTATATTTACTGGCCTCCAGTTATAAAAGGGGGATCCATAACACTATTTTGTTATCATTAGAATTTTAAAATATTTAGAAGATTCATAATTCTTTTTTCCTCCCTGCTATTCTTTCTCCCCAACTCTCTCACTTTCTTTTTTTTTTTTTTTTTCCGGCACTGGGGATTGAACTCACAACCTTGCGCTTGCCAGGGCAGGCACTTAAGCTGCTGAGCCAAACTCCCCAGCCCTGGTTTTTTGAGGCAGGGTCGCACTATGTGTAGCTCAGGCCGGCCTTGCGCTCGTGTTGTAGCCCAAGCCGGCCTCGAACTCACAACGCTCCACCTACCTCAGCCTCCCGAGTGCTGGGATTAAAGGCGTGCGCCACCACGCCCAGCTCTCTCACTTTCTTTTTTGTATTGAATTTGGGGCCATTGCACTGGGCTACATCCCCAATTCCACACACACACATGTGCACACACACACCCTGTGTGACAAGATTTCACTAAATTACTACACTGCCCACTTCCAGAGCTTAAACTTGTGCTCCTCCTGCCTCAGATTCCTGTAATGCTGGGATTACAGGTGTGCACCACCACACCCAGACCGAAGATTCCTAATTCTTTATTTTTCCACAAGAGAAAGGTGCCGCGTCCTTTTCTAGCCATGTTCTGCTGACCAAGTCCAAGCATGGAAGAAAATAGACCCATGTTCTGTTGACAAAGTTCAAACATGGAAAGAAAGGTAGACCCATGTTCTGCTGACAAAGTCCAAACATGGAAAGAAAGATAGACCTATGTTCTGCTGACAAAGTCCAAACATGGAAGGAGGACATTTTCTAAGAAAAGGCCGCAGCATAAAAATTGGCTTTGTGGGAATGGGTTAATGTTTCTTGGGAACTATTGTGTTAACAATAGTGCCCTGATCCAGTTTGAAAAATTTCTCTTTCTTTCCCATGCACAAGATCAGTAAACAAAGTACAGACTCCCTAAGAACAAAAGGATAGTTAATAAAATGTTTTTCTACAATTAATGGTGTAGTGGTCTGATACCGACTCAGACCAATGAGGCCAAGGCCAGAGTAGAAGTTTGAGAGCCTTTAATGATAATAATAATAACCAGCTGGCTGGGACTGTCTGGGAACCTCCATGCAGAGAGGCCGACATGCTACTATGTTTTGTGTTTCAAGAGAGACAAGGTAAATAACACATCCTTGCAGCTGTGAGAACATCGCTGGGGAATAGGGGGGCTAAATCATGGCTGAATATGGTCTTGTGTTTTGCAGGCTTTTAGCTAGGCTATCACAATGGAGCATTTAGAACAGTTCGACCCCCTGTAGTACATTAGACCTCCCTAAGTCAAGATTGATACTTTAAAACAATTATTGAGATTTTTTCCCATAGGTAAATGTAGAAACTTGATTCAACTAATTTAAAACCAATCAGTAGTCTATTAGTAACCAAAACACGCTTCAGGGTCTTTAAGTATAAACTTTCTGCCTATACTGACAAACCATGTATGCTGACGAATCATGTAACCATAAAAAACATGTAACTATAGAAACACCTGTTGATCTCATTCTTGTTATCTAAACTTTCAACCCTTGCCAGAAAAAAAGTATAAATTATTCTGTTAGAGCTTGCAAGGTAGTAGTACTAGCAGTAGTAGTAGTAGAAGCAATAAACGAAGCAGATTCACGCAGTCTCTGAGCTGTTTGTGTGTCTGTTCTCCACGCGCCGACACTCAGCCCACTTTCAGGGACTCTGTGGACCTAGCCCGGCTGGACCGCGGCAGAAAGGTTTAGTGAAATTTGTGATTAATCCTTATTTTTTATCTTAAATAATTTAGGTTATCTTCCTCATTGATTGCTTCATTATATATTTGCATTGGTTATGAATTACATGAGGACACTCCAATAAAATTGCTTAAACAAATTATGGATTATTTTTTTCCTTGCATGACAAAAAGTCTGGAGGTATACTATATAGGTATGATTTATGGGCTTTAAGGTGCTCTTAGAAACCAAAGTTCCCATATCTTTCTGCTTAGAGATAATGTGTTCTTATCTCCTAATGGTCATAATAGTCATAATATGGCATCAGTATCTCTAGTGACTTCTATTTGTATCTCATTGAAGCACATAAATGAGTAGTGCTCAAAACTGCTATTCTAACCATCAGTCTAACTTTACAGAAATGACTGTACATATCCTATTTTCAAGTTGGGTTTGTGAAAAGTGTTTTTTTTTTTTTCCCCAGTTGGGCAAGTTGATGTCCTTAAAATAAATTGACTTTCAAAAAAATTGAAGAATAGTAGATAAATATTGGTATCTGTTGTGGTATATAAATAATAGTGAAATTAATAAACTCATGTTCACAATTTTCTGACTACATTGAGGACAGTTAAGAATCAAGTAGAAAGAAACAACTTTTGATCAAGAGATCTTTGAAATACATTCTAATATTTCAAGGAAAGAGAAATTGTGTTGGAAACACTTAATATAAGATCTTTCCTCTTAAATTTTTAAGTGTATCTTATTGTTAACCATAATTACAGGTTTATTTAGTGTATTTCTAGAGCTTATTGAAATTTGACTGAAATTTAACGATCATTAATTAGTAATTGATTTCCCCCTCTCCTCAATCCCTGTTGATCACCATCCCACTTTTGATTTTCTAAACTTGATTGTGACTGGCTTATTTCATATAGCATGCTTTAGTATTAATCATCATTTTTGGTTATTGAAGAATTTTGGTTTTTTTCAGACTGATTATTCTGTTGTATGTATATATCACATTTTATTGGTCCAATCTGTTGATGGATCTTTCAGTTTATTTACACATTGTGGTTATTGTGAATAGTGCTGCAGAGAACGTGAGATCCTGATTTAAGTTCTTTTGGATAAATACCCAGAAATAGGATGAGTGGGTCATATGGTAGTTCCATGTTTAATTCTTTGAGGAATTGCTGTACTGTTTTCCAGAGCAGCTGTACCATCTTGCATTCCCGCCAGACGGGTGCAAGAGTTCTAGTTTTTCTTCATCCCTGCCAACGCTTGTTACCATTTTGTATTTTTTGTAGTAGTCAACCTGATAGGTGTGAGTTAATACTGCATTATAATGTTGACTCACATTTCCCTGATGGTAATATTGAACATGTTAAAAATTTAACTGTTGGTTAATAGTATGTCTTGTTTGGAGAAATGTCTGTTAAAGTCCTCATACTTTTCTTAAATTGGGTTATTCATTTTTGACTATAGTGTTGTATGAATTCCTTGTTTATTTTGCAAATTGGTTTCTTACCAGAGACTTATATTTTCTCTCATTCCATAGGTTGCATTCTCACACTCTTGTTTCTTTTACAAAACTTTTTAGTTCAGTGTAGTTCTATTTGTCTGTTTCTGCTTTTTCTTGGCTTCGCTTATGGTATCATATCCATGAAATGATTGCCAAGACTAATGTCATGAAGCTTTCCTTCTGTGATCTCATATTTACTATTTTATTCTGTGTGAATTTATTTTTGTTTGTGACAAAATGGTCCCATTTTATTCTTTTGCAAGTGAATATGCAGTATCCCCAGCAACATTTGTTGAAAAGATGGTCATTTCTGTGTTGTAGGGTTTTAAAACCTTTCTTGAAGATAAATGGCATAGGTGTTTATTTCTGAGTCACTGTTTTTAACTGTTCTGTATGTCTGTCTTTATCCTAGTACCATACTGTTTAATAACTATCACTTTGTAATATATTTTGAAATTTGAAAGTATGGTGCTTCTAGTTTTGTTTGGCTAGTCTTGGTCTTTTGTGAATCCACATGAATTTTAGAGTGTTTTTCTATTTTTTAAAATAGTATTAGAATTTTGGTAGGGATTGTATCAAGTTTGTAGATCATAAGTTTTTTAAAAAAGATATAAATTGCCCCAATTATGTATACTATTCTGCATAACAGAATAGAAATTATTCTGCCTGATCAGTGAATTACACTTTTCTATCTCCTAGAGAAAAGAAATTTTGTTTTAATTTTTTGAGACAGAGTCTCACTATGTAGTTTAGGTTGGACTTGAACTCACTATGTAGCTCAGACTGGCCTGGAACTCACAGTGCTTCTCTCTACCTCAGCCTTCTAAGTGCTGGGATTACAGATGTGTGCCACAACGTCCCAGCTGCAGAAATGTTTCATATGTGTCAGAAATGGTTACAGGTGTTCATTTGAGGATTATTTGTAGTAGCAAAAGCCTAGGAATGATGTGAGTAGTCATCATTTAAGGGAACGGCCCTTTTAGACCATGCTGTTCATGTACAGTAAAATACCATGCAGCTTTTAAAAGAAATGAGTTAAATCTCTGTTTAATGATATGACTGAATTTATAAGACATAAAATGAAGAAAGTCAAGTTCCAGAACAGTATATACAACATAGAATTAACACCCGCAATACAGAACAGCTGTAACAAAGTGATTTAGAAGATAAAAATTGCTATTTGAATAGTCATAGTTTTAAATTCTGCAATTTTACTAATGTGGTTATTGTTCAGGGTTCTCGGTGCTCTTCTGATGCCAATATGCTTGGAGAGATGATGTTTGGCTCAGTAGCAATGAGCTACAAAGGATCCACCTTAAAAATTCACCAGATTCGGTAAGGGGTTTTCTGATTATTTTTAAAAAATGAATCCAATTTTGGATGTTTAGTGTTTTTGAAGATGAGAGAGTTCATGTGATCCACACTCAGATTGAACTTGACACTCACTTTATATGGCTTCATGGGGCTTAATGGCTTTGGGACTGTGCTGTGAAATCTGTGCAACTTACAAGTTTTTATTTACAATGAATCAAGAAGGTCATTCATTGAGTTTTGCTTTTGTTACCTCCCTGACCATGTATTTTTCTTCATAGTTCCCCTCCTCAACTCATGCTCAGCAAAGTCTTTACTGCACGGACTGGCAGCAGCATCTGTGGGAGTCTTAATACGTAAGTGCTATGAATGTAGAAGGAAATTGATTATTTAAGAGGTGCAGAGAATGAAACTTGTTTAAAAATGCTTTTTGAATTACAGCACATACTCATATTTTCTATCTTCTCCAAGTTTGAATATTCATGGAAGCTAAATTGCATCCTCATTTGAGTTTAGTTAAACAATAGGAGGTGTGGTTTCTGTTTTTGTAATTTTCTAGTAGATATATCTAGAAGCAAAATGTTAAATGTATTTTCATCTTTGGTTAACATGCTAATTCTCAGTTTTGCAGTTTCATGCCAAGTAATGCTACTATCTCTGTAGCATTATACTCTTCAATTTTCTGTTCTCCTGCAGACAGTGGTGACCTAGGTCATTCATATGGCTATTATCCATAGTCTGCTGTAGCACATATGCTAGTGGCCACAGTGGTATTATAAGCTGTTACTGCCAAGATTAGAAACAGTTAGGCTTGGAGTCAGAATAATGGGACTTGTGCCAGAAACTAATAAATGAAGTACAGGATTTGGTGGTAGTAGACACCAGAGACGGTTTTTACAGGTGCCAAATCAGAATGGGACTCATTTGCTGACCCAAGTCCCAGGGGTAATACAAAGTCAAAAGAAGCAGGAAGAAGCAGGAAACCGGCTCTGGATTTTCTTGAGCATTCATTTGTTGTAAATGACTTTTAAAAACTTGTAGTTTGAGTAGTTTTATTAGCAAAGTTTCTAACACCTGTAGTTCTTTTTTACTTTTCTTTCAGGAAGAAAGGAAAAGGGAGATGTTCTTCAAAATATTGTGAGCACTTAAAATCTTAATGCCAAAAATGTTGTTTTTAAAGTTAATACTAAAGTAGAAATTACACAGCACTGATACTAGCTTTTGTTTTCTTTTCTGGTACTGGGAGATTGAGCCAGGGAACTCTGTTAGTCACATAGTCAACTTTTTTTTTGAGGTAGGATCTCACTAAATTGTCCAGACAGGGTTTGAACTTGCAGTTCTCTCTGGGTGTTGGAATTATAGCATGGCCTGGTGATTTTAGTTTTAATCACCTCGGTTTCTTCATCTTTTCTAAATTCTTAATTTCTAGAATTTATAGAAAAGGAACTTTGAGCTAAAAACATAAAATAATACTGTTTTTGGTTTTCTAGAAGATTTACTAGAAGAGTATTGGCCATTTTTTAATGTGTGGACTGAAGATAGTTTTTGGTTATTTAATTACTGCTGCAGCCCAACCTCCTTTTTCTCTCCCTGCACTCTCTTCCTCTTCTCCCCTCATTGTCTCAGATATTTACAAAATATTTTCAGGTCCAAAATCCAAAGGAAAACCTGTTTTGTAATGTAAATTGGAGTCAGCAGTTTTCTGCAAATGGCCAGATAGTAAAGGTTTTGGACTCCACTTGTGGTGGTGTTTCTCAGCCCCGCCATTGTAGCATTAAAGCAACCATAAACAATACATGAATGATTGGGTGTGGCTATGTTCCAGTAATATTATATTTACAAGAGAGTGCAGACTGAATTTGGCCTTCAGACTTAGTTTACCAACCCATTTGAGTGATTAGTTACCATTTATAGTTTATAGTACTAATAGAAAAACAAAACTGAAAATGTGTTTCACAATTAAATTTTCCTTGAGATGTACAGAGTTGCTATTAAAAACATAATTAGAGGTTCCAAACTCCACCCTGCCAGGAGCAAGGCCCTGGAACCATATGCCGGGGGTGTACTCTGGCTAGCCCCATGCTCCAGAGACTCTGAACTCCTCCCAGCCAGATACAAGGTCCTGGTGGTGCCACACTCCAGGAGCACGTTCCACCTAGCTGCCTGGGTCCTGGAGGTTTTGAACACCACCCAGCCAGGCATAAGGCCCCGGCGCCACACTCTGGGAGTGCCTCCTTCCTAGCTGCACAGAGGATCTGAGCTCTGCCCAGCCCAGCATCCCAGTGCAGTCCATCAGGGGAAGCTTCATGGGTCACAGCAGTGCCCAGCCCAGCCCAGCCCAGAGCCCTAGAGCTGCTCATCAGGGAGCAATCAGCATAGTTGATGGGTCTTGGAGAATTTGAGCTCTGCGCATCAGAGCACAAGGCCCCAACTCTATAATTCAGGAATGCAGCCCAGCTAGCCACGTGGCAGGTCCTGGGGGTTCCAAACTCTGCCTAGCTAGGAGCAAGGCCCTGGCACCACACACTGGGGTCACGCTCTGGCTAGCCCCGAGCTCCAGAGTCTCTGAACTCCTCGCTGTCAGATACAAGATCCTGGTGGTGCCACACTTTGGGGGCATGCTCTGCCTAGCTGCCTGGGTCCTGGAGATTCTGAACTCCACCCAGCCAGGCATAAGGCCCCAGCGCCACACTCCAAGAGTGCGTCCCTGCTAGCTTCCTGGGTTGTAGAGGTTCTGAACTCCACCCAGCTGTGCACTAGGCCCTGGTGACACACTGAGGGTACATCCCTTCTAGCTACCTGGAGGCTCTGAACTCCACCCAGCTAGGTGCAAGGCCCCAGTGCCACACCCTTGGGGTGCATCCCTGCTAGCCACCTGGGTTGCAGAGGTTCCGAACTCTACTCAGCCAGATTCTAGGCCCCAGTCACACACACTGGGGGTGTGCCGCTGCTAGCTGCAGGGAGAATCCAAGCTCTGCCCAGCCCAGAGTCCCAGAGCAAGTCAGCACAGTACATTAGGGAAACACACAGCCAGCCTCACAGGCCACAGAGCACAAGGCTCTGGTGCCATAGTTTGGGAGTATGCACTGGCTAGCCACGGGGATATTGGAGGATTGAAGCTCTGCCCAGTGCAGCATTCCAGTGCAATCCATCAGAAGGGTGCCTCACCAGCCACACAGGTCCCAGAGGAAAATGACAAAATGAAAGAGCAAGATGCAGTCTCAGTCCTTCAGCCCAACGAGAACAATCCCAAGAGACACTGAAATGGAAGACACTGGAAGTCTCACAACTGAACTTTCTGAAGTGGTAGCAACTGAAGTAAAGAAACAACTCCATGAAGCTGTAGAGGAAATCAGATCAGAAATAGTCTGTCAGATAATAAATGAAATGACAAACATCATGAAAGATATGCTGTGTGTATCTAAAGATCTAGATAAAAAAATAGAAAAACATAAGGAAGTGATGGAAACTTTGAATGAACAATATAAGACAGAATTAGAATGCATGAAACAGATTCAAAAGGATATTCAGGAAATTAAAAATTCCATTGAAAGGTGGCAAAACTGCTTGAATGGAGCTGGAGATAGACTCTCAGACCTTGAAGACAAGATGGAACTTTATGATCATGAAAGAAAAGATCTATTAAAAATAACAAGGAACCAGGAACCAACAATTACATGGCTACAAGGTGATGCAAAGAGAAACAATATAAGATTGATAGGTGTCAGTGAAAAAGCAGGAGTCAACACCAATGACCTGCGAAGACTGTTTTCAGAAATCATAGCAGAAAATTTTCCACACATTGGGAGAGAATCTGATATACAGATAAGTGAGGCATACAGAACCCCAATTAACCATAACCAAAATAAATCTTTACCCAGACATATAATAATTAGGGTATCAGAAATTCAGCACAAGAACAGAATACTAATAGCTGTCAGAGAAAAGAAACAGATCACCTATGAAGGAAGCCTGTCAGAATCAGAGCAGACTTCTCAACACAAACCGTCAAGTCAAGAAGAGCTAGGAGTGAAGTATTTCAAATCCTGAAAGGAAACAACTTTCAACCCAGATTGGTGTACCCTGCAAAACTATCTTTAAAAATTGATGGAGAAATAAGATACTTCCACGACAAAGAACAGCTGAAGAAATTCATGGCCACCAAACCGACACTACAAAGAATATCGAAAGACACTCTAGAAAGAGACAAAGATAACTACAATCCCAAGAACAGCAACAAGAGGAAACCACTAAGCAGGACAATTAAACAGAAAAAGTAGAAAACCAACAGCAGAAAGATAACATGACAGGGATAAGTCAGTACATATCAGTTATGTCAGTCACTGTAAATGGTCTCAACTCACCAATAAAAAGAAACAGACTGGCAGAGTAGATTAAGAAACAAAATCCAGCAATATGCTGTGTACAAGAAACACATTTAACTCAAAAGGAAATTCATAGACTAAAAGTTATGAAAACAATACTCCATGCCACAGGAACCCAGAAAAAAGCAGGGGTAGCTATTTTGTTTGCAGGCAATGTGAACTTCAAACCAAGCATGATCAAAAGAGATAAAGAAGGTTAGTACATACTTGTTAGAGGAAAACTTTAAGAGGGAGAGATTATGATCATAAATATGCACCAAATATGGGAGCACCAAACTATGTAAGACAAATCGTAATAGACATGAAATATCAAATGAGCAAAATCCAGTTATAACAGGGGACCTTAACACCCCATTGTCACAAAGAAACAGATCAAACAAACAAAAAATCAGCAAAGAAATAACAGAAATGAATCCAACTTGTGAACAAATGGACCTACTAGATGTGTACCAAATGTTCCACCCAACAGCATCAGAATACACATTCTTCTCAGCTGCAATGGGTCATTCTCTAAAATAGATCATATTCTAGCCCACAGAACATGCTTAGTAAATGCTAAGGAATTGAAATAATTCCATGCATATTATCTGACCATAGTGCAATAAAATTGGAAATTAATGACAAAAAACCCACAAGAACACTATAAACACATGGAAGTTAGATAAAAGTCTCCTAAACAACCAATGGGCCATGGAAGAAATTAAAGAAGAAATTAAGCACTGTTTACAATCGAGCAAAAATGCAAATACAAATTACCGGAACCTGTGGAACACAATGAAAGCAGTCCTCAGAGGGAAATTTATAGCACTAACCTCCCACACGAGGAAAATGGAAAGAGCACGTATAAACAACCTAATGCTGCACTTCACACTTCTATAAAAAGAAAAGCAAGTCAAACCCAAAGCCCAAAGAAGGGAGGAAATTACAAAGATCAGAACACAAATTAATGCAGTTGAAACTAAGAAAACAATACAAAGAATTAATGAATCGCTGAGTTGGTTCTCTGAAAGAATAAATAAAATTGATAAACCCCTAGAGAAAGAAAAATCTCAGATCCATGCTATAAGAAATGAAAAGGGTGAAATTACTACAGACCCTGTGGAAATACAGAAGATCATCAATACCTACTTGAAAAACCTTTACTCCCAGAGGTTCAATAACACAGAAGAAATGGACAGATTCCTAGAAATGTATGGATTACCAAAGCTGAATCAAGAAGATGTAAAACTGCTGAATAACCAAATTTCAGCTAATGAAATTGGAAATGTAATTAGACCTTTAATTCCAGCTCTCAGGAGGGTGAGATAGCAGAAGCATTGTGAGTTCGAGGCCAGCTTGGGCTACAACACAAGCGCAAGGCTGGCCTGAGCTACATAGTGCGACCCTGCCTCAGAAAACTAGGGCCAGGAGTTTGGCTCAGTGGCTTAAGCCCCTGTGTGGCAGGTGTGAGGTGGTAAGTTCGATCCCCAGTGCCGCCAAAAAAAAAAAAAAAAAAAAAAAAAGAGAGAAAATGTAATTAGAACCTTACCAACAAAGAAAAAGCCTGGGCTGGGCCCTGATGGATTCACTGCTGAATTCTACAGGAAATTTAGCAAAGACTTAATGCCAACACTCCTCAAACTCTTCAATGAAATTGAAAGGGAAGTAAGTATCCCTAACTCATTCCTGGAAACAAGTATTACCCTAATACCAAAACCAGAGAAAGACCCAACCAAAAAAGAAAATTACGGGCCAATCTCCCTAATGAACACAGATATAAAAATGCTCAATAAAATACTGGCAAATAGAATGCAACAAGTTCAGGAAGATTATACACCATGATTAAGTGGAATTCATCCCAGGAAGGGAGGGACGGTTCAACATATGCAAATCAATAGATGTAATGCACCATATCTATAGAGCCAAGGACAGGAATCACTTGATAATCTCAATAGATGCAGAAAAAGCTTTTGATAAAATCCAACACTCATTCAAGATAAAAACTGTACAGAAAATCAGAATAGATAGTCTCTGCCTCAACCTGATAAAAAACATATATCATAAACCAACAGCCAACATCTTACTAAATGGACAAAAACTGAAAACTTTCAACCTAAAATCAGGAAGAAGACAATGTCTGTTATCACCACTCCTATTCATTATAGTTCTGGAAACTTTAGCCAGAGCAATTAGACAAGAGAGAAATAAAAGGAATAAGAATAGGAAAGGAAGACATTATATTACCATTATTTGCAGATGATATGATACTATACATAGAAGACCCCCAAAATGCCACTGAATGACTTCTGGATGTAATAAACAAACTCAGTAATGTAGCTGGATACAAGGTCAACACTCAAAAATCAATAGCATTATTCTTGTACACAAACAACAGACTCACTGAGAGAGTAATAAGGAAAACCACATCCTTCACTATGGCATCCAAAAAAATGAAATACTTAGGAATCAGTCTAACAAAAGAAGTAAAAGATCTGTACAGTGAAAATTACAGTACTCTGAAAAAGAAATCGAAGAGGATTTCAGAAAATGGAAAGGTATTCCCTGTTCATGGATAGGAAGAACCAACATTGTGAAAATAGCTATTCTCCCAAAATTGTTATACAGGTTTAATGCAATTCCAATCAAAATACCATTTGTGTACCTCACAGAGCTAGAGAAATCATCCCTAAATCGTCTGGAACCAGAAGAGACCTAGAATAGCAAAGGCAATTCTGGGCAGGTAAGGCAGGAGGCATCCACAAATTCCCAGCTTGAAATTGTGTATTACAAAGCTGCTGTGATAAAATTAGCAGTGTGCTGGAATAAAAACAGACCTGAAGATTAATGAAATAGATTAGAAGATACAGCCACAACTGTAAACACACTCAGCCATCTCATCTTTGACAAAGGGACCAAACATGTACACTGGAAGAAAGATAGCCTCTTTAATTAGTGGTGCTGGAAAAACTGGCTTTCCATGTGCCAAAAACTAAAAGTAGATCTATGTCTATCACCATGCACTAAACTAAAGTCAAAATGGATCAAAAATCCAAATATTAAAGCAGAGACAGTTAACCTGCTGGAAGACAAAGTAGGTAAAAATCTTGACGACATAGGAGTAGGCAGAGAGTTGGTGAACAAAAATCAGACTGCACAGAAAATACTTCTCAGAATCAACAGCTAGGGTCTCTTCTTATTAAAGTTTTTGCATTTCAAAGGAGATCTCCAACAGAGAGTGAAAAGAAAACCCATGAACTGGAAAAAATCTTAGCCACCTGTCTCTCAGACAGAGTATTTCTGTCTAAGACATAAAAGGATTAAAAAAAATTAGACCCCCAAAATTGAAGGACCCAATCCAAAAATGGGCATCTGAGATGAATACACACTTCCCAGATGAAGAAATACAAATGTAAAATAAACATATGAAAAAATGTTCAACATCAGTGGTCATTCACGAAATGCCAGTTAAAACAACACTGAGATTCTGTCTCACCCCAGAAAGGATGGCCAAGATCAAGAAATCAGCCATTAACAAATGCTGGAGGGGATGTGGGGAAAAACGAATTCTTCTCCAGTGTTGGTGGGAGTGTAGGCTGGTGCAACCACTGTGGAAATCAGTGTGGACATTCCTCAGGAAGCTAGGATTAGAGATTCCATTTGACCCAGCTATCCTCCTCCTAGGCATTTTCCCAGAAGAATTGAAAACATCATACCACATGTGCACCCATGTTTATAGCAACCCAATTTGTAATAGCCAAATCTTGGAAACAACCCAAGTGCCCATCAATCAAGGAATGGATAAAAAAGATGCGGTATTTTTATACAATGGAGTACTACTCAGCTATCAAGAAAGATTGCATCGAGACTTTTAATAAGTAAATGGATGCGATTGAGACCATACTCATAAGTGAAATAAGCTCACATGTGTAAATACCATATTGTCTCCCTAGTGTAAGAGACTGAAAAAGTATATACCATCCAAAATCTACAATAAATACTGTGTAAGGGTAAGAAACTGCTCAAAGAGGCAAAGTAATTGGTATAGGGGAGTGGAGGAAAGAAGGGAGGGAAAAGGAAACATATATAGTTGCACATATATATACATAAGATAGTTAAAATGACTATACTACTAAATGTATCAGTTATTAGAAAAGAACAATTAGTACTTATATGATTAGATCAATTTTACATGCCTATATCTGTTAATCTAAGCAACCCTTTTGACGGTAACAATATGCAGTATTACAACCATTGTCAAACTCCTGACATCTTGTTTTGTAAACCTATACTGTTACTGTATTCGATTTGTTGTTTGTCTCTTTTGCTTTTTGTTTTTCTTTTCTGTGTTTTTTTTCTCTTAAATAAATTTTAAAAAAATATAATTAATACGAATTTTTTTTTCTCCTTTCCATAGACTGCAAGATAGTCTTGAATTCATCAACCAGGACAGTAATACATTAAAGGCTGATAACACAGTTATTAATGGACTACTTGGCAATATAGGTAAATGGTTCTCTTGATTTTATAAGTTTAAGAAGTATTAACAGTGTAACAAAGGTTTGAAGATATTTCTTAATCAGGTAGATCTCTTATAGATGACCGAAGAATTTCAAATAATGTAAGTGGGAAATACATTTATATTATTTGGAAAACATTTTTCTTATGTTAGAACATTTATTTTGTAACTGAAAAAAAAGCACTGCTAAAAATAAATCTAATTAAAAAAAAATTAAAGCTGATGTGTCTTTGAAAGGAGCTGTCATTGGTACGGAAAGCCCTTATTTGAGCTCTCCCAAATATTCTAGCTGAGGAAAACTGATATACTACACCTTATTTCTTCTCTCTTAAATGTAAAGGTCATTTTAAAATGATGCTTATTTTTGTGACCTGTGATTCATATGAGCAGATAATTCAAATTTGATGTTTCTTAAAAGATTTATTAGAACAACAGCTTATTTAGTAATTTGGCTAGCTAATTATTGTTATCATTATATTTAAATAAAACATTTTAAAATGACAAACTGTTTCTGAAATTTCTGTCATTTTTTCCTGGAAAGCTCAACTAAATCACTGCTAAACATATTTTTAATGCACAAAGAAATATAGTAGTTCAGGGAGTGAAAGCATTTAGGATAGTATGAATAATTTTCTCATTCCTTATTTAGTAGGAAATTTTATTTGTAATTAATTTTAATAGATACACAGTGATTGTATTTATTAATAGAAATTTTTTTTAACTTGAGCAATGTAACATTTTGTTCAATAAATTTTACTTTTTAATAATTCAGATTTTTTCAAGTGAGCAACTGTTAAGCACCTACTGTGGGTTTAGTAATGTTAGGCATGTAATTTATAATGCATGTCTAATTATAGAAAAATAAAAGTTTTTAATTCACATGATTACTTTATTGTTTTTTTAAATAAACTGAAAAATTTAACAAAGTAGATCTTTTTTCTTTATAATTTGTCATTTTTTAAAGTGCAGCAGACTTAACTAAAACCCTGGGCATTGAACCCAGGGCCTCATACATTTTAGTTTACATTTTCAGCAGGTTTTTTTAAATAGGATTTTTCTAGGGAAAATGACTCTGAGAAAGAAAATGAGAGAGCTGGAAAGGCTAAGTGAGCCATAGATTCTGATGTGAATCTGACCCTGAGTGAAGGAGAAAGGGATAGGAGTTTGTTGAGTGCCATACAGTCCAAGAAAGGAAGACTTAACAAGGCCCATGGGAAGTCTTTAAGTTAGATTTGGTTGTCAGCTGTATTCAGTCTCCTAAAAAGTGGGCCTGGCATGCTCACAGTGCTTAGTCATTGGCTTAGAACAGTGGTGGTGAACCTATGGCACGCATGTTGTTTTTCTTTTAAGACAAAAGATGCTAATGTATGAGTTGTTTTTTCTAAAGTAAAATCTCAGTATTCAGGTTTAATTGCAGTGTTGGGCACTTTGTGATAAGTAAGTAGGCTTTGGTTTGCAGTTTGGGCACTCATCTCTAAAAGGTTTGCCGTCACTGATTTAGAGCAACCTACTGGTTGTGTATCCTTGCAAATGTGGCCATGGGATTCAGACAGCATCCACTGGGGTTCTTGGTCAGTTATACTTCTTATATTTAGAAATCTGTGAGGTAGGTACATTCTCAAGGCCACTATAGGAGGACTTTAAAAATATATCAACACGATCAAATACTATTTGTATGTGTAAAAAAAAAAATTCTAAGGTCAGTGAAAAGAGATTCAGGCAAGCAAATGAGATTGAAATGCATCAAGAAAATCCCATCTCTTGTAGATAAGTAATAGGAAAATGGAAAACCTCACAAACCCACCCTAAGCAGTTGTAAGGAGTCCCAGGCTTTGGACCACATTTGAGAACTGGTAAATTGTAGGTTTTAGACATATGAGGGGGAAATGGACTGTGTCTATTTACTGATGAAAAAAGGAAGTTATAAGGAAGATGAAGTGAAAGTAATTAGTAGAAGGAGGTTTTTGAAAGGGAATGAGGACTTTAGGATCCTAACCAACTTAGAATTAGGCTTGGTAAGTAGGAAAGCACCTGTGTCAGGATTCTTTACCAAGTCCCTATCACATCAAAAATTCTGAATAATGTTACGTATTATTAGACAAAGGAGGCAAAGATGGGTGAAAATTTGAGCAAATTTGAGGACAGAGTGGTAAGGAAAGGAGGGATCCCATCTAGGAATTGTGTGTGTGTGTGTGTGTACATGTGCATATTGTAAAAATCAAGTCATGCCGAAAATAAACATGAAGTGGGTGAGAAAGGAATTTAAAGGACTTGATAA
The DNA here is from genome assembly GCA_004363535.1 of Dasyprocta punctata. Classification (NCBI taxonomy): domain Eukaryota; kingdom Metazoa; phylum Chordata; class Mammalia; order Rodentia; family Dasyproctidae; genus Dasyprocta; species Dasyprocta punctata. The sequence goes on along the minus strand of RJWM01001853.1, from coordinate 124,733 downwards.
GTTTTGAAAAACTTGGGAATGCTCAGAAGAATTGTAGAAAGAGCTGACCACTGAGACATGGAAGGATTGCTGCACATGCACTGTAATTATTATATAAATTCTTTACAGAAAAAAAAAATAGTATCTTAGGAATTTGAGAAGTACAATTGTTACTAAAATAAAAAGCTTCCTGTTACATCCCAGGTGAAACTCCTAGACGGCTAGACTGTCTTGAGTAAACATAATAGGGAACCTAGTTGGTTGCCTCTGGTTGTATAATGTCCCTTTTGGATCTTCAAACTGGTTTCTCTTGGTCAAGTGTGTGGCAACCACTTTTTGTGGACCTGGGAGTCTTCCAATACTTCGTAGATTTATATGCTTAGGTTAGGAAGAACAATTTTTGGCTTACCTGCCAATAAGATCCTTTTCTGTATTTGTTCTTTGTTCTTGTGCTAAGTACAGTAAGATGGTGTTGTCCTTACTACAATTCCAAGAGAATATAGTAATCTTAAATGACTTTTTAAAAGAAATATGCTGAGTTAGATAGATAACATGACTGTGCTTTTTTTTTTGGAATCCTTAAAAACACCGTTTTGCACTAGAAAGCACTGAACATTTAAAATAATTTTTGCCTTGTATGGCAGAAATGTACATAAGCATGAAATTGTCGTTTACATAAACCATGACTAAAAAGGTGACCATCTTTTTTTCAAAAGGGAAAGCAAATTTGAATTATTCTTATTTAGATTAAAAGTTTCCATCCATATCTGTTGGTCTGCTCTCCTGCTGCCTTGCTTCACTTTCCCCCCCTGATGCATTACAGCTTCTCTAACAGCCCTCTTTCATGTATATTTTACATTTTTACCATGTAGGTCTTTCACAGTTCTGCAGCCCCAGGCGGGCATTCTCTGAGCAGGGTCCGCTCCGCCTGATCAGGAGCGCCTCTTTCTTTGCAGGTTTGCAATGTGCTCTGTGGGTAGACTAGTTGGTGTGACCTAGCAGCTAGAATTTGTAGTTAAGCTGTGGAAACAAGAGAGTAGAGAGATGCAATTGAGGATTTTGTAGTTAAGAATCACTAATTTTGAAATACCAGAACTTAATTCCTTCCTACTGAATATGTTCCTTAAGTTTCCACAAACTGAGTTATCAGAACATTTTTTAAAATTTCCATTTGTTTCTTTTGTCTTTATGTCATAATGATTTTAACTTTAGAATGTTAAATCAAAATTTGCTATGACCATTATTTCTTATAATCCTTGGAGTTTTTAGTGTGACACTATCTTGTTTCCATGGCTCAGTAGTTTTGTATCATAGTTCACCAATTGCAGAAAATATTCTATCTTATTATTGTACAATTTCTGATCTACATTATTCCATAAAAATGATTTTTCTTGGAGCTAAGATTTAGATGAACAAGCACCATTACAATATTCCATTAAAGGCATATGTAATTGTTTATATTGTTCAGTTGTTATAGAATTTGTATTCATGGTTATATACCCAGGATGCTAATTCCATTCTGTACTTTGCAAATTTCACACCCAGTAAACTAGCATTGTAAGCTTCAGGTATAAATTATCAGGATACATGGAGATGTACTCATTGTTTTTCTCAGGTTGGTAACAGTTTAGCTTTTGTTTTAATTTTTATTTTCCGTGTAAATATTAGATGTGAACAATACATATTTATCAAAAAATTAGGAAAATATGATAAAAAGGCAAAAAAATATGTTAACCACCTTGTCACTGGGGTGTGCCCGCTTATTTCTGGTAGCGTTGGAGATTGAACCCAGGACTTCCCGTCTGCTAGGCAAACACTGTACCATTGAGCTACACCCACAGTACTCCAACTTCCTCAAACAAAATTGGTATATTATTCGGAACATTTCGCAAACTTTTTATTATGAACTTTTAAGTGTATTATATCTAAATATTTAATATAGGCAGGATTAATAGAATGTATTGTGATATACCTATCTCTTAGACCCACCAACCAACATTCATTCGCTTGCTTTTTTCACTTCATAGCATGTTGTAACTATCTTTCTGTGTCATTGAATATAAATACTTCTAAAGGTGAATTTTAGTTAACTCTGACTTCCTTAAATATTTTATCACAGATCATTTTCATACTATATGTCAGTCTTCAGATCTCAAAGCTTGTTCAACTGAGTAATAGCTCTTGGTGTTGGGTTGCTGCCATGCTTGAAAAATAAAGGAATGCAATGTGATGAGCATGATTTCGTTTGCGAATTAAAAGGAGCAGCGTTTACCTGAGTAAGACTGTATTTTGTAACTGACAGTTTTATATTGGTTTACAGTTCACAGCAACCCAATGGACATGCCTGGAAGAGAATTGAATGAGGACAGAGACAGTGGCATAGCACGTTCTGGTAATTTTAGGTTCATGTATTAATCAAGTTTTTTATGAGACTGCTGCTATCTGGCATTTTCTTTTTATCCCTGCTTTTATCATCTGATTCTCTGTTCACACTATGTTCATCTTGATTCTTGCCATATAAGAGGATTGTGGAAAGAGTAGAGACACATCTCTTCAATGTTTTTTTGTTAGGAATGGTGGGACATGCCTGTAATTCCCAGCATTTGGGAGGTTAAGGCAGGAGGATCACTGCGAGTTGGAGGCCAACCTGTAATTATATAGCTAGACCCTGTCTCAACAAACAAAATAAAATAAAATTTAACATTTTTCATGTTTACTAACAAGTATGCCTAGTGGAGTACAGTGGTACCTTGATTCACAAATTTAATTCTTTCCACAATTCTGGTTGCAAAGTGAATTGGACAACCAATATATGAAAAAAACATTGCTCAGGAGGCTACTTACAAATCATAGCAGAAAAAACACATTAGTTTATATCACCTTGCTGCTAACTAGAGTTTAAATTTTCAGATTTTGCTCTTGCTCAACAGTCAAAGCATTGCACCAGTGGTGAAAATGGCTAACCCAAAGAAAAATAAAAACTTGTACGTTCCCACACCTTAGGCAGAAAATCTTTCGAATTTCATAGAAAGGGTTTGGGGAAGGAATAATCAATTCCTGTAGTCAGGGGATTGCAGCAGTGTAATTAGAGTAGAATCTACTGGATCTCACACACACACACACACACCCCGTTCCCCATGCCGTTTTTAATATTTGTTGATTCTATTCGTTTTAATTCATGTTATGGCATATAGTGTTTACATTAATTGGGTTATTAGGTTCCTGTACTCTTTAACATATTTAAAAAAGGAATTTGTCATTATCCGTAGCCATTGTTGACTTACATATTATATTATTGTTCTTCTGACTTAACAGCATCCCTCAGCAGCTTGCTTATCACCCCATTTCCTTCCCCAAACTCTTCACTCACCCGAAGTTGTGCCAGCAGCTACCAGCGACGATGGCGACGCAGCCAAACAACAAGTTTGGAAAATGGGGTGTTTCCTAGATGGTAAGTTGGAATTTGCACAAGATTGAATAATTCCTTAAATACAGTTTTGTGTGAGTTTTTTTATAGCTTGGGGTTGCATTTTCTGTATTTTAAGCCTGGAATTGAAAACTTTTTAAATTGTATCACATTTTTTTATTGTGGTAAGTTACACAAAACAACTGTTTTATTTATTTCTGGGTATGCAGATCAGTGATATAAAGTACCTTCACACCATTGTCAGTATCTAACACATGAACTTTCTCATCTTCTCAAACTGAAATTTTGTACCAATTAAATAAATCCCCCCATTCCTCCCTCTTCTGGCCCTTGTCATCTTGTGCGTTTTCTGTGAATTTGACTTCTGTAGTTACCTCATATAAGTGGAATCATACAGGAGTTGTTCTTCTGTGTCTGGCTTATTTCACTTAGTGCATTGTCTTCAAGGTTCATCCATGGATAACATATGTCAGAAATTAATTCCTTTTTATGGCTAAATTACATTCCATTGAAGCCGGGCATGGTGGTGCACACCTTTAATCCCAGCACTCGGGAGGCTGAGGTAGTAGGAGCATTGAGAGTTCAAGGCCAATTTGGGCTACAATGCAAGCACAAGGCCGGCCTGAGCTACATAGTGCGACCCTGCCTCAAAACACCAGGGCTGGGACTGGGAGTTTGACTCAGTGGCTTAAGCACCTGTCTGGCAGGCGCGACGTTGTGAGTTCAATCACCGGTGCTGCAAAAAAAAAAAAAAAAAAACAGGGCTGGGAGTTTGGCTCAGTGGCTTAAGCGCCTTTCTGGAAGGCGTGAGGTTGTGAGTTCGATCCCTGGTGCCACCAAAAAGAAAAAAATTACATTCCATTGAAAGTACATTTTGTGTATCTATTTATCTGTGGATGGACACTTAGGTCATTTCCACCATTTGGGCTGTTGTCCATAATGCTGCTATGAATATGGGTATACAAATACCTGTTTGAGTCCTTACCTTCAATTCTTTTTGCATATATATCAGAAGTGGAACTGCTGGTGTCTGTAGTGGCTGTATTTTACATTCCTACCAGTAACATAAAGTATTATAATTTCTGTTTGTCCACATCAACATGTTTTATTTTCTGTATGTGTGGTTTGGTTGGTTAATTGGTTGGTTTTGTGGTCCTAGGGATTGAACCCAAGGCCTTATTTGTGCTAGTCACGTACTCCCCCACCACACCCCCACCCCTTTGTATTACTACCTAATAGATGTGAAGTGGTTTCTTATTGTAGTTTTAGTTTGCATTTGCCTGGTAATGGTGGTAGTTTTGAGAATCTTTTCAAGTGCTTATTGGTCATTTGTGTATCATTTTTTGAAGACATGTCTGTTAAGTCCTTTGACTATTTTTAAAATCAAGTTTGTTTTGTTGTTGATTTGGAAGTGATTTTTAAACAGATTTTAGACATTAATGCCTTACTAGATAATAGGATTTACAAATATTTTCTTCTGTTCTATGAATTGCCTTTCATTCTGTTGATGGTATCCTTTAATATGCTAACGTTTTTCACTTTGAGGTAGTTTGGTTTACTTATTAAAAAATTTTGCCTGTGCTTTTTGTGTTATAACCAAGAAACCTTTGCCAAATCCAGTGTCATGAAACGTTTATGGTATTTTTCTTTTAAGAGCTTTATGTCTAGATCTTTGATTGTATAACATGTTTTGATGTTTCCATTCTTCGTATTTCTATTTTGACATACTAATTCTTGAAAGATTGATTTTAGTGTATGTTAAATGCAGCTTGTAGATTCCTGTTTTCTTCATTAATATCTTAATTCTTTTATCTTTTAAGACAAATAGATCCTAAAACAGTGAATAGATTGTACCATACTCTTCTGAATACCTTAAAATATGAGCATTTTTAGCTTGATTATGCATTGGAATTGTCTACTTTAACAGCTTCTAATTAAAATTATTCATAATCTGACAAAAGTGAAAACATGAGAAAAAAGAATACTGAGTAGATTCCACAGATACACTTGATAGTAAAATTTAGATGTATTTGATGAAACAGCAAAAGACCTTTAGCTTGCCTACTTTTAATTAGCAAGTAGATTAAATTGTGAATTTATTTACTTTTTTTAAATTAAAAAAAACGTTTATTTTCAAGGTCTATAGAAGAAAGCTTTAATCTATCAGATGAAAGCTGTGGCCCTAACCCAGGAATTGTGAGAAAAAAGAAGATTGCAATTGGGGTAATCTTTTCATTATCCAAAGATGAAGATGAAAATAACAAATTTAATGAATTCTTTTTTTCACATTTTCCTCTCTTTGAAAGCCACATGAACAAATTAAAGAGTGCAATAGAACAGGTAAGCATAGTTATTCCTATCTTTTATTTATTTTTGTCTTTTCCTTTGAATTTTATTTTTCTGTTTTAGCATTGTGTTTATTCATTTGGCAGAAAAATTAACAGCCACAGTGCAAATGCCTTACAGAATAATCTGGGTGGTGCGTATAGATCTACCTTTTAAAAGAGCTTACTGTCTAATAAAAGATCTAAGGCTGTTCATTCAGAAACTAAATTTTTTGGGACCTGCAATATAACAGGACTAGTCTAGCAACTAAAGAGAAAAAAGCAGCACTCCTGGTCTCATGGCATAGCCAATAAACAGATGAACATACATTAGTTTAACAGACTACTTGAAATACAAAATAGAACCTAAGGACAGGCAAAGAGTTTTAGTTCAGAAGAAAAAAAAAATTTCTTGTTGGGGAAAGATTTCATTTGGATTATATCTTGAAGGGATATGTATGATATTTTAAACAGAGCTTTGAAAATTGAACATAGCACAATAGCAAGAAAATTGATGACCTTACCACCCAAAGGGAACTCATTACTATTTTGCTGAAAGTCCTATTCAGCCCTTTTCTATGTATGTTGTACTTTGACTTGGTAGGGATTACTTAGCGTTTTAAAATTTTGTGCTCATTTCAAAAAACTCATTGTAACATATACATGAAAAATGTGTATGTTACACTTAAATGGATCCTAATTTAAATTTTTTTTGTTTCTGGTGCTGAGGATAGAATCCTGGGCCTCACACATGTTAGGTAAGCTGTGTTACTGAGCTACATCTGCAATCCTTTATATTGTATTTTGAGAGAGGGTCTCACTAAATCTAGTTCAAGTCTGGCCTTAAACTATCATCCTTCTGCCTCAGCCTCCTTGAGTAACTAGGATAATAGGTGTGCACACCACCATGCCCGACTTATAAATTATTCTTAAATATATTTTACTGGATTTTCTCAGTTTAGGAAACAGTTTTCTTATTAGGCCCTTACACATTTTCACAATGACTGCTACTTTATAGTTAACATCTTGGTGAATTTCCCAGATTATTTCTTAGAAGAGAGTGCTAAAATTCAAACTTAAGAATTAGTGGCTGTTCAAAAAAAAAAAAAAAGAATAAAGAAGAATTAATGACTGTAATCAAAGTTGTTAACATTTGGCAGTAGGTTGAAGGGAAAGGATTTGAAGAGGAATAGTGAGTAGTACAACAAACAGACTTAATGAGGACACAATTATAAAGAATCTAGAATATTTGCCAAAAAGTTTTAAGTTTGTTTTTAAGGCTCTTTTTCAGGTATGCTTTTAAAAAATTAATTTGGCAGTAGTATAAAAGAGACTGGACTGAAAAGTGGAGAGACCAGTTAGAATGACCCTAGCATGCAGGGGTGCACCTCAGTGACTCAGTGGTGAGGGTAATTTGCTTCTGGAGCAGGCATGGATGTTTATTCACATTGAATCTATCATGGAAAAAAAAAGCAACAAACAGATCATCAGCAGGCACTGTGCTACTGAGCTATATCTGGTCCCGTTTAGATTTACCTTAAGTGAGACACTGGTCACATTTTCTTCAGTTGGCTCCTTTCTTCGTAATCCTTTGTTGTCAGAGTCATGATACACATAGGTTGTGTCTGAAACATTTTGAGTTACTTGGAGAAGTATTTAAAGCTTTGAATTAAACTTGTGGGGCACTTTGTAGAATTCATTAAAAATTACATTTTGAGTGCTTTCATGTTTTAGTGCTTTGACCATTCTCAAATCTAGAGTATATGTTATTAATACTTATAGTTTTCTGGATATTTGTTTAATATTTCATTTTTTATTAAAGCTGACAGATAAAAATGAACGCTTTTACATAACTGAATGAAAATTTTTTGTTTTTTGGTAGTTAATGATTGAATTTGGGAAACACTAGGTCATCCAAAGAAGTTGTCTTTTGGAGGCAGCTTTTAAACTACTCTTATTTTTTAGTAAAAGCTGTGAATTTTGCTTTTGAGCACATTGGCAATTATTTTAAAGTGTGTGCCCTTTTTTTGGAGAGCTGTAATGTAATTTTAAAATGTTGCTGATAAGATTAAAGAGATCTATTCCCTAATTTCAGTAAAAGAATATTCATTTATTTCTGAATGTTAATCTCTTAACAATTTGATGAAACATAAATTTTCATTTTTATCTTATGATGCTTGATCCCTGGTAGTCTAGCCTTCTTTTAAATAATGTTTTTTAAAGATTCTTAATCAGCTTTGTAATTATGTAACAAATTTGTTTCAAAAATAAAAAAGCTGCCAAGTGATTTGTTTTGTTTTGTTTTTTGGCCTGCATATTCTATTCATGGTCTCCTTTTTGTCTTTCTGGTCTAAGGTTTTTCAACTCGTGCTAAATTTATTTTTAGGTGATTTTTTTTTTTTTTTTTTGAAATAGTCTTGCTATGTAGTTTTGACTGGCCTTGAACTTTGTGTCGACCAGTGTGGTCTCAAACTTGTGGTGATCCACCTGCCTCAGCCTCCCAATGCTGTGATATGCCACAATACCTGGCTTAAATACATTTGTAAAAAAGTAAATATGAGTAATAACTTGAGATATCTGTCAGCAGAATTTTTGTGTTTTTTTTAAATGCTAGTAGAAGCAATATCTATGAAATACAAGAGTTAAACCTCAAGCTATTATTATATCTTGTTCTATTTAGAAAAGGGGAGTTTTTTGTAATCCAGAGACTATCAACATTAGTGTTTGTTGTCATTCCACGATTGACAATTATAATAAGAAATTTGACAGTTGAAAAATTAAAAATTTTTGGTAATCAATGTCCAAAGGTATAGAAGGGAAAGCCACTGTAAATACATGTATCTTTTTATTTCCTGCTAGATTATTGATAGTATTGTATAACATGTAGTTTTTATTTATTTCCATGCTTTAATCATGATTCATAAAACAATTAACTGTGTAATGATTGTTTTCAAGGCTATGAAAATGAGCCGGAGATCAGCTGATGCCAGCCAGAGGAGTTTGGCATATAATCGAATAGTTGATGCTCTAAATGAATTCAGGTACATATTCCCCAGTTTTCCATAATACAAAGTTGTTTTATGGTGTATACAGGAAGGAAGATACTTCTCTTCTTTAACTTGTTCTAATAAAATTTACTTCTTTAGATTTCTTGGTCCCATAGTCGTGTGAGGGTCTAATATTCAGTAAGGTCCCTCACTCCTGTGCTATTAAATCTCAAATGCAGTTGGAATTCAAGAACATTTAAGATCCATTGGTGGCATGGTTTTTAATAGTGGACCTTTTATTTTTGACAAGCAGATATAGTCAGAAGATAATAGTTGTCCCAGAATTAGGCTTTGTTGTCTCTTGGGCTCCTAGGTATAGGAACTAGTTAAGCGTTATTTAACCAGTGACAGTCATTAGTTGTTCCTGCATGCATGGAACAAGGATATATGATATAAGGAACATGAACTCCATGATCCTAATGGCTTTATTGCTTGGTTCTTTCTCTTGATATGTCACAATGACTACTACTCTTTCTGCCAGTGTTTACTGGCTTAACATCGATTATTCGTGAAGCCACGACAATTGCCGTAACTGCCCTATGACACGTGGCCGGGAGACGTGCTGCAGATGGGAGTCACACTAAGCACTCTGCATCTCCTGTGAGGAGATTCATTTTAGGTCTACTTTACCCTCAGTTTTAACTTTATTTAGATGAGAGATGGTACAGCACAGAAGATAAGAACAGAGAGGTTTGATTCTGTGTTCTAACCTTGGCTGTGCCATTTACTACCCTTGGTGACCTAGGGCAAGTGCATAGCATTTCTAGTCTAAAACATGCAAATTCAACCAGATGTGGTGGTGTACTCCGGTACTCCCAATACTCAGGAGTCTGAGGTAAGAGGATCGCTGCAAGTTCCAGGCCAACCTAGGCTATGTAGTGAGTTCAAGCCCAGCCTGAACTGCATAGTGAGACCCTGTCTCAAAAAACCAAAACAAAGCAAATCATTAAGATATGCAAATTTATTTTACTAATAATATAATAGATTATTTTAAAGATTAAATGAAATAGTGTATGGTACTTAGCAGAATGCCTGACTTTAGGGCAATACTGTTTTTTCTGGTAGATACAACCTACAGCATTGCTTCCCAAGTTTTAGTCGGTCACTTCATACCCTTACGATTTTCTCAAATCTATGCCATCTTAGTTTAATTTTTCTTTTTAAATTGACTCTTATACCAAAAAGCTTTATTTCAAATGAAACTTTTATTACTCTAAATGAGGAATCAGTGTTTTCTTTACTGTAGACAGTTAATGATAAAAATGAACTAATAAACCAGGTATGGTGGTACACACCTGTAATCTCAGTACTTGGGAGCTTGAGGCAGGAGGATCACTGTGAGTTCAGGGCCAGCTTGAGCTGCATCATGAGTTCAAGGCCAGCCTGACATAGCAAGACACTGTCTTTAAAAAAAAACAATAATAAAGATAATAAAAACAACAGCAGTAGTTACAAATGTAGCTTTATCACCTTAGGTTTATTATTAGCAGTAGTCTTTGTAACTGAATTTTAGAAACACTGACTCCTGGTTTTTCGTTGACAACTATGTTGTCCCTTTGAGGCAGGGATCTTCTGAATTGGTTTCTTAAGTGGTCCATCATATTTTCAAGTGAGTGACTCCTTTAGTGTGTGACTTGGTAGGATTGCTATGGTGAAACTGTAGCCATGTCATATGTATGACTGTTTAAAAATGAAGGTGACTAAAGAGGGGTAGATTTAAATTGAAAAAATTTACTTTTATGGGTATTATATAATCATCATTTATGTTAGTTGAGCAAGAGAAAATGTCTAATTGTTGTTTTAGTTACCATAATTTGTAGGGTAGAAAACCTTTTCTGTATAGTAATTTCAGTGGTTAGGGGAAATGTAGAGAAACACATTATATGATTTAATTTTAAACTGTATTATTACTTTTTTGGTTTTGAAAAAAAATCATTTGCATAGGTAATAGTCATATAATTTGCACATAATTTCTCCTGTGCATATCTACAGTAATTTAACACAGTAATTTGAAGTCATTTCTAACTTATTTTATGAAGCATGCTAACTATGTGATACTTTAATTTTATGTCTGTTGTGAAAAACCATATCACATTGTCTGTCCTAATTGTTTTCAAGTGTACAGTAATATTAAGTATATTCATAACGTTGTGAAATAGATCTAGAACCTTTTCACCTTGGAAGGCTGAAACTTTATACCAACTAAGTAATAATCCATGAAGATTGTACTTTTAATCATTGAGAATTATATCTAAAGTTATTCATAATTCCATTTGTTCAAACTTGAAGAGTTCAGGTTATTACATCCTCCCTCCCCCTCTGTCTCTCTCTTCCCTTCCTATTCTGTTTTGATTAAACCCTGGGCCTTTGCAATGAGCTACATCCTTAGCCCTTTTTATTTTCTTTTATTTTGGAATAGAGTCTTTCTCAATTTCATAGGCTAGCCTTAAACTCATAATCATCCTGCCTCAGGCTCCTGAGGCAGGGATTAAAGGTGTGTACTGCTATACCTTGTGCTATACATTATTAAATAAAGGCATTCTAAAGACTGCTGGGGCTGGTGGCGCACGCCTGTAATCCCAGCACTTGTTGAAGCTGAGGCAGGCTTTCCGGTTTGAGGTCAGCCTCAGCTTCATAGAGAGTTCCAGGGCAAGCTGAGTTGTGTAATAAAACCCCGCCCAGGCAAACACTGAGTATTCTATAGATGCATTGTAGGGTACGAAAGAGCATTTCCAGAGGAAATTCAGAGCAGTTCTCATGAACTGAATGATACATTGTCTGTTTTCATAACTTCTGAACCTAATACAGACCTGTTTATGTTTCTGAAAGTGTTTATATAGAAGTACAAAATTTGATGGTCTTAGAACATAAGATGATCTAAGTAATTTTATTGTTAGTACTGTATATTTCCTTGAGATGAGACTTTTTAAGGCATGTTGTTTTAATATGTGTTAAGATGCTTTGTGATTCAGAAAGTATATTACACTAAGTTGCTTAAAATAATTTATAATGAATTAGAATTATGTTAGACAAATGTCCTAACCATTGATTTGCTATTTCACTAAGTATTCTAAAAAGAAAAAGAAGATTACATTAAGCTCACAATCAATGTTTTCCTGTACTCTCAATACTGAATAAATTTTGAGATCAATTGTAGGTTTTTAGCAGTTCTACTCTATGTAGATTCCCTTGTAGCCCTATGCACATGCCATTTACATAGCTGGAAAGTGGAACTTTAACTCACAAAAAAAAAAAAAAATTCTATAAAGTGTGCTTCTAGCATGAATGTAAATAGTATTTGAAAACTATAGTTATAATCTAGTCATTTTAAAATTTGGGGCCAGGGATTTAGCTCAGCAGCTTAAGTGCCTGCTTGGTAAGTGCAAGGTCATGCGTTTGATCCCCAGTGCAAAAAAAAAAAAAAATCTGCAGTTTGTTTGGAAACTTAACCAAATATTCTAAATTGTTTGCTTATGCTGAAGTAGATCATATGCCACCACTGTCAGAGTAGCATGCACTGAATGGCCTGTTATTTTACTTATAGTTTTATTTTTATGATTTTGTTTGTTTAGCTGACTTTGCTGTGAAATTATTATACATATATTATGAATAACTTTCTTTAAAACAATCCTAAAGGTTCCCTTTTTAAAAATTATTTTAACTGAACATAGAAATTACACATTTATGGAGTACCATGTAATGGTTTGATACATGTATTCACTATATAATGTCTAAGGATAAACATCTCTGTTTCCTCTAACATTTATCATTTCTTTATGATGAAAACATCCAAAGTCCTTCTTTTAAAAATATGTATATACACCTGGATGCAATAGTGTATCTCTGTAGTCACAGCTAGTGGGAGGCTGAGGCAGAAGGTCAGGGTCAACCTGGGCAGCAGAGTGAGACCTTATCTCAAAAAAGTTAAAAAAAAATTACCATTATCTATAATCACCATACTGTTCTTAACTACAACTTAACACCGCTGACCATTCCCCTCCTGCCTACTTTCCCCTGGTACTGATAATGGCCACTCTCCTAACTTCTTTGAGATCTTTTAGATTCCACATTATGAGTGAGATTAGGTAGTTATTTTTGTGACTTGCTTATTTCACCTAGCATTCATGTTGTTGCATGTGAAAGGATTTCATTCTTTTTAAAGCTGAAGAATATTCCATTGTATCAGAAACATTTTTCATAGTTTTTTTATTTATCTCTGTATTATTAAATAGGATGCTTAATGCTGCTGTGTCTTTTTCTTTCTTTACTTTTATTAGTACATGTTTGCAGTACATATTGATCACGTTCACCATAGGGAATTGGTACATGTACATAGCACATCTCAACTCCCCTCTATTTCCCCTGTCCTGCCACTCTCTTTTTATTTTTCCAGCATCAGACTCACTAATTTATCTCAAAGACTATATAAAGTTAATTATCATATGTACAGGTTAAAACTAATAGGGCAACATATAAATGTGCATGACAAGTGTACTAAGTCAAGGTGCATTTTAGAAGTGTCTGTGCTGGATTGCAGTACGTTTCTTTTCCCTTTTTTGCCAAATATTTGTCTTTTATTATGTACTCATATTGAGTTTTTCATATGACAGAAAGCATGTGATATTTAAGTTTGTGTGTCTGAGTTACTTCACTTAATATTATGGTCTCAGGGTGCACCCATTTTCCTACAAATGACTCAAGTTTATCCTTTTTGGCAGAGTAGTACTCCATTGTGTATAAATATGACTTTTTCATATTCATTCATCTGTTGGACATTTAAACTGTTTCCAGTGTTTAGCTATAATGAATTGCGCTGCTATAAAGATAGATAGGCATACATTACTGTGGTATGATATCTTTAACTCTTTTGGGAAATACCAAGAATGAGAATAACTGAGTCAAATGGACCCTCTAGTTGTTGCTTTTTGAGAAATCTCTATATAATTTTCATAGTGGTTGTATCAGTTTACAGTCCCACCAACAATGGAGAAAGATTCCTTTCTCCCCACAGCCTCTCCAGCATTTGTTATTGGTTGGTCTCTTGATGACAGCCATTCTTTCTGGAGATGGAATCTCAGTGTTGTTTTAATTTGTATTTCTTGAATGTCCAGCAGTGTTCAACTTTTTTGTGTTGATTAGCTGTTTGTATTTCTTCATCTGAGAAGTGTCTGTTCATTTCAGATACCCATTTTAAATTTGGGCCTTCAAATTTGGGGGGATCTAATTTTTCTCAGTTCTTTGTATACTTTAGATATTAGTCCTGTTTCTGAGGAGTAGCTTGCAAATTTTTTTTTCTGTTCTGTAGATTGTCTCTTTACTTTGTTAGTGGCTTCTTTGACTGTGCAGAAGCTTTTTAATTTGATGTGATCCCATTTGTTAATTTTTGATACTACTTCTTCTGCAACCAGGATTTTGTTCAAAAAGTCTCTGCCTTTGCCTATATCTTCAATAGTTTTAGCTATTTTGTCTTTCAGCAGGTTGTTTCTGTGGTAATGTTTAGGTCTTTTACCCATTTTGATTTTAGTTTAGTGCATGGTGAGAGATATGGATCTAGGCGCAGTCTTAGGTGTGTGGATAGCCAGTTTCCTCAGTATCATTTGTTCAAGAAGCTTTCTTACAGCAAAGGGATTCGCCCCCTGCGTCAAAAATAACATAGCCGAGTGTGCCTGGAGTTATTTCTGTGTCTTCTATTTCTTTTCCATTGATTCATGAATCTGTTTTTTGCCAGTACCATTCTGTTTTTTGTCATGGTAGCTTCCAGGATTGTGATGCCTCTTGCCTTGCCCTTCTTGCCTAGAGTTGCTTTTGCTATTCTAGGTCTCTTCTGGTTCCATGTGAACTTTAGGATTGCTTTCTGCAGCTCTGTACTTGTTATTGGTATTTTGATTGGTTCCACATTAAATCTGTCTAACCATACTTCTAATGCAAGTATGGCCATTTTGACTGTATTGGTTGTGCCTACTCAGGAACAGGGGGCATCATTCCATTTTCTGATGTCCATCTCAGTCTCCTTTTTTCTATTTAAAGTACTGTAGTTTTCACTTCCTTGGTTAGGTTAATTCATATTTCCTTTTTTCTGCTTGCTGTTATGAAGGCTGTTGTTTCCCTAATTTCCTCTCAGTAAATTTGTTATTGGTGTACAGGAATGCTATTGATTTTTGAGTGTTGACTTTGTATCCTGTTACAGTGGATATTAATTCTAGGTGTCTTTTGGTAGAGATTTTGAGGTCTTCTATGTGGAGAATCATGTCATCAACAAATAATGATAATTTAACTCATTCTTGATTTTAGAAGAAAAGCTTTCATTTTCTCTCCATTTAGTATGATGCTAGCCATTGGTTTGAGATAGATGACTTTTATCAGGTTGAGATAAAGATGTTCTCTTTTTCTATGTACTTCAGTGTTTTTTGTTTTGTTTTGTTTTGTTTTTTTGTGTTACCGGGATTTAAACTCACAACCTTGTACCTGCCTGGCAGGTGCTTAAGCCACTGAGCCAAACTCCTGGCCCTATTTTTTTCAAGACAGGGTTGTACTATGTAGTTCAGGCCAACCTTGCTCACGTTGTTGTAGCCCAAGCCAGTCTCAAACTCACAATGCTCCTCCTACCTCAGCCTCCTGACTGAGTGCTGGGATTAAATGTGTACTTCAGTGTTTTTATAATGAATAGATGTTACATTTTGTCAAATGCTTTTTCTGTGACTGTTGAAATTATCATGTAATTTTTGTCCTTGCTTCTATTTACGTGGTGTATTACATTTATTGATTTGTGTATGTTGAACCATCCCTGCATCTGTGGAATGAGTCCTGCTTGGTCATGATGTATGATCTTTTTGACGATTTTTCTGCATTCCTTTTGCTAGTTATTGAGGATTTTTGCATCTGTGTTCACTAAAGAAATTGGCCTTGCCATTCTGTTTTTTGGTTGGTTCCTTTTCTGGTTTCGGAATCAGGGTGATGCTTGCTTCCAGGAATGACTTTGGAATACTGCTTGTCTTTCAGCTTTATTAAAGAATTTGAGGACTGCTGGCATTAGATCTTCTCTAAAGTTCTTTAGAATTCAGCAGTGAAATCATCAGGACTTGGACTTTTCTTAATAGTTTTTTTATTACTTCTTTAGGGTCGCTGACTGATATTGGCTTGTTCAGGATTTTTATATCCTCTTGGTTCAGCTTTAGTAGTTCATGTGTACCTAGGAATTTGTCCCTTTCCTCTGAATTTTCCATTTTATTAGCATACAGGTTCTCAAAGTGTAGTTACTGATAATCTTCTGGATTTCAGCAGAATCCATTGTGATTTCACCTTTTTCATTTCTAATTGGATGGAGATGGGTCTTTTCTTATTTTGGTAAGATTAGCTAAGGGTTTGTCTGTTTTATTTATCCTTTTAAAGAACTAGCTCTTTGATTGATGGATTCTTTGTATTTTGTTTTTTTTTGGGGGGGGATTGATCTCAGTTTCATTGATTTCTGCCCTGAACCATAAAATTTCCTTCCTTGGTTTGGATCATTGTTTTTCTGGGTCCTTGGCATGCATCATCAGGTTATTTGAGCTCCTTGTATTTTTGTGATGTGCAAAATCACCGCTATGAAATTCCTTCTTAGGATTGCTTTCATTGCATCCCATAGGTTATGATATGTGTACTGGCATTATCATTTGATAGTAGAAACTGTCTAATTAGTTCCTTAATTTTATCTGTGATCCATTGATTATTCAAGAGAGTATTGTTTAATTTGCATGTTCTTGCATAGTTGCTGTTATGTCTTTTACCATTGATTTCTACTTTCATTGCGCTATGATCTGATAATGTGCATGGGTAGTTTCTGTTCTTTTGCATTTACCTAAGCATTCTTTATTGGCTAGTACTGTGTGGTCTGTTTTGGAGAAGGTCCCCTGTGCTGAGAGGAATGTGTAACTGTTGTTGGATGGAACACTGTAGATATCTATTAAACCCATTTGTGCAAAGATTGGTTCAACTCTGATATTTCTTTGTTGATTTTTTTGTGTAATTGTTCTGCCCATTTGTGATAGTAGGGTATTGAGACACACACACCCCATTACAGTTGTATTGGTGTTTATCTGAATTTTCATGTCTACTAGTGTTTATTTTATGATGTTGGGTATGCTGGTGATTAATGCATATGTTTATAATTGTAAATTCTTCCTGCCAAATTATTCCTTTAAGTAATATGAAAAGATCTTTTTGGTTTCTTCTGATTATTCTTAGCTTGAAACCCACTTCATGTGAAATTAGGATAACAACTCCTACTTTTTTCTTGGTTTCACCTGCATGGAGTATTGTTTTCCAGCCTTTGATTTTTAATTGTAAGTATCTTTTTGAATTAAATGTGTTTCTTGTATGCTTCATATGGCAGTGTTTTCTTTCTTGACCCATACTGTCTGTGTCTTTTGATTGGAGAATTGGGACTGTTCACATTGAGAGTTACTACTCTGAGGTACTTATTCCTGTTATTGTATTATTTTCCTATTGATTCCCTCATTTTTCCCCTTTCATTTAGCTTCTTTTCCCACCAGGTCTTTTTTTTTTTTTTTTTTTTTTTTTTTTTTTTTTTTTTTTTTTTTTTTTTTTTTTTTTTTTTTTTTTTTTTT
>RJWM01001853.1:58610-107250 GCA_004363535.1 Dasyprocta punctata | reverse complement strand
AGTTTCGCAGGAAACTTAAGTCAGATTGGAAGTTGTCTTTTAGGACTTGAAACACTTGGCTCCAAGCTCTTCTAGCCTTTAAGGTTTGTGTAGTAAAGTCTTCTGTGATTCTAATGGATTTACCTTTGTGTGGGATTTGTTTCCTTTTTTATAAAAACTTTTAAGATTATATCCCTGTAACAGACTCCTGGAATTTTGAGTTTAATGTGGCAGTGGAGTTCTCTTTTGGTCATGGCCATTTGGTGTTCTATATGCCTCATTTATTTGTATGCTTCTTTCTTAGCCTATATTTGAAAAGTTTTTGCCATTATTTCTGTGAGCAGGTTTTTTATGTCATTTGTGTTGTCCTCTGATTTTTTACTTATTCCAGTTATTCTTAGATCAGTCTTGCAACATGTAGTTTTTGGATCAGTGTTTCATGTTCTCTTGTTTTTAAGGTGTTTTTGAGTGGTTGGTGTTTGAAGGTATCATTGTCTTCTAATTGTGAAATTCTGACCTCACATTGGTCTGTCCTGTTTCTCATACTTCGAATATCATTTTTAGTCTGCTAGATTTCTGATTGAAAGATTTTCATGGACTGTAATTCTTTGGTGAACTAATCATTCATGTTTTATAGTATTTTGTTAGCTCACCTGGCTTTCTCTTAGTGTCTTCTGAGAGCTCCTGCATCTTTTTGGTTATTACTTACATTATCTTTTCAGTTATATCTTCTCTAATCCCACCAAGTATCTTTTAGAGCTGTTTTCTTACCTCCTTTGCTATGCTTTTGAGTAATTCAGGTACGTGGCTTATATAGTTTTGCTCCTGCTGGATTGACTTCGTGCAAGTTGGGGGCTTGGAGAGGTGTTTTGTTGCATTTTCTTCCCAGGCTTCTATTATTTTTGTTTGTTTTGTGCTGAGGTTTGTAGATGCTTGTAGCCTAAAGACTTTGTTGGTAATACAATAAGTTTCGATTTAGGAATGAGTTCCCTTCCATTCATTTGTCAAGTCATATTTGTTTGTAAGTCTGACAAAGTGAGTGTTATACACCTTTGACACAAATGTACAATGCAAAGCATTGAAAGAAACAAACACTACATGTCAGAATACTGTAAAGAAACTATATTTACTTTTAGAATTTCCTTAAACTGGTGAGGGAGACATGTGAAGTACTTCTGAGATTTGTTTGCATCTGTGAATATTCATAATGCAGTGTCTGTTTATATCTGTGAAATTTCACAACTCAAGTGTTCATAAGTTGAGGGCTTACTGTATAGAGATCTCTTTAGTTGCTTTTCAATGATGTAATTTGGGCATGGCCAACAGCCCCTTTGCCACAGCCCCAAGATTCAGCTACCTTGGTTATTTCCAGGAGGAGGATTCATTGTAAGCGCCCAGCAAACAAGTACTCTTGAGAGTGTACTCTGGTATTCTTAATGTCACAAAGAGTATTGGCTTATGCGAAACAGCTACAGTAAGCATTTTCTGAGACAAATTAGATATTACTGTTACTATAGGAAACCATTAAGTTTGTCCCTTATGCCAAGAGAAGAAACTGTCAATTCTGATGTAAGCATTAAGGCGACCCAGCTGTGGACTTACAGCTAACAGGTACAAAATGCAACAGCTATATGTCTATTAATGGTAGAAAAGAATTCAGTAGTAATTTACAGAGTTATCTGTCAAAAGATTAATGAAGCATTATGGTTATACTATTAAAGGTTTAGGACTTGGGGATGGGGTATGCAAGAGGAAAGTTTTGAAACCTTAGTGTCTATGACACAAGAAAGAGGAGAGAGAAGTGGTACAAAGGATCTTACTGGGGAATAAAAAAATGTGTATAGTATTAAGGTAGGATGAAAAACTGGCAAGAAATAGAAAATAAAAGAAAAAGATAAAAAGACATAGAGAATAAAAATAAGAGAGAAGTAATTAAGGGAGAAAACTGAAAAGGAAAAAGAAAAAAAGAGTAGAAGCATGGCTGAAGGACAAAGGGAGATTATCCAACCTTAGGAACTGAGGAAGACAGGAGGGAAGGAAAGAAGAAAGCATAAAACAAATAAAACAACTGAAAACAGTGTTCACACTCACAGTAAAACAAAACCAATTTGTAAAAAATCAGTGAAATGAACAACAACCAAAAAAAAAAAGGTAAGAAAAAGAATTTCTCTGTGGGCCGGGGGTTCACCTGCCTGGTCATGAGTTTGATTTCCAGTACCCAAAAAAAAAAAAAAAAAAAAACAGGATTTCTCTGTGATTTGAAGCCTCTTCTGGGGTCTTCAGTTTTGTGATAGTGTCCAGTTCAAGGTGTAACCTTGCTCTTGCTTGGTAGACAGAGGAAGCAGTCAGCCCAGATCCAAATAAGCAGTAGGATTATGTCAGGAGGCAGGTTCTGGAACTTCCAAATCCTTGGAAATGCAGGCTGAACCTGGCCTCCGGTCATGGGGGTGGGCCTGAGTCATTTAGCTTGTGTTACTCTGGGTATTTCTTGCCGGTCCGACCACATTCCCTAACTGGGGGCATCCACTGTAGTTGTCCCCTACCCTCACCCAGTCACTGGGAGTTTAACGCCGAGAGCCCTGAGATGAGGCCCACCCGTGGCTGCTGTTGGCCTCTCTGTAAAGTAGCGTCCCGCCAAGCTCTCTGGGCAGGACACACAGCAGGTGGTTGGGCTGGTGTCACTCAGCAGCAGTTGCAGTACGGAGCCTCCACTGCTCTGTTCCACTGGCCTGTTTCTCTCTGAGGGCCTCTGGCGGCGCCTGTTTTCACTGTGCCTCTGTAGATTCCATCTTCCATCTTCCGTTCTTCTGAGCCAGGAGCTGGAGAGAAAGTACGGGTCGCCCCTTCCTTTTTCTGTGTTGTAGTCTGTCTTTTCAGTTTCTCGTTAGACTCCAGTTTTCCAGTCACATCCTTTCTGGGTCCTAGGGCTCTACCTCTTTCCTTCTTTTCTTCCCCAGGTTATTGTTTTGCATTATCTAGTTCTGAATCTTGGAGAAGCTGATTTTTTGCTGCTTGCCATTTTGTCATTTTCCCAGAAGTCTGTCTTAATTCATCGATTTTAGATTATAGTCATTTTCTCCCACGGTAAATGATTGTACACCTACTCCTTAGTTATCTATCCTGTTGGAGTAGCTAATAGCACTGTCTTGTTCTTCAGCTCTATGAAGTTTTCTACGTTCTTGCTAATTGGTTTTCTTTTTTTCCTTTTTTTTTTTTTTTTTTTGTCTCTGGAATGCTCTTAGAAAGCAGCACTCCTGGCCAGTGTATTCTCTCCGTGGTGCCCCGCTCTCACACTTTAGAGTGCGTCTTTTGACCCAAACTCGCTTTGCAGAGCCTGTTTCTTCCTACCTTTAATAAAACTTTGCCCCCAAAAATGCTAACACTCCTACATTGCTCTTTAATTTTTTTCCTTCTTTTTCAATATGTATTTTCTTGTTCTATATTTTATGATTTATTTCCTTTTAGTACCATTTATGCTTAGTTTTCAGATGGTCTTTTTTCTTGAAAAATATATCCTTTGTCATATCTTTCAGAATATACATTAGAATTTTATTTAGTAGTTGTCTTCTGTTTTGTGCATTGTCTCTTGTCTCCAGTTGTATGTCTAATATGTGTGTATTCTTTCTGTTTCTCCCTCTTTGTCCTTGGAGGCTTTCTTTAAATGTTTGCTTGCCCATTTGTAATTTTGAGAATGAGATTCCAGACAGCAGGTTGGGACCTCTCTTCACAACCGGCTTTTGACTCCTTTAAAGAGGTTCTCAAACTCTCCAGTATCACTTCCTGGAGGAGCATACATAGACATTTCTTTGCTAAACTTGGTCTACTCACTGCCTCCCATATGCAAATTTATTTATTTTTATTTTTTTATTTTAAAAACAAAAAGGATAAAAATGATGCGGAATTTCAGAAAATAGGAAATTAGCACTAGTTAACATATTGCACATTGTTACTTTGAAAGTAGTTGTTCAGATTACAAGATTTAGGCATAAAAAATGATCAGTCAGACAATGACAGCACGAACTGTTCTTTTTGAATATGCACATTTAATACTACAAGATATGCTCTGTCTGACTTTATACTCTGTAACAGATTCATATATTGGGAAGGATTTAGGGAAGGTCTATTACCGCCCCACCTTACTGTAATGGTTCTGTGAAGAAATGGAATGGTGGTGTAGAGGTCACCAACTCTTTGTGAGTCTGATGTAGTGGTTTAGTTTTCAGTCCTGTATTTTAACTTTCGGGTTCTGCTTTACGATGCATTTATGATTCCTTCACCCCTTCTTGCCATAGTGGGGCGAATTTTCTTCCTCTGTTAGGCTGCAACCCATAACTTCTGAACTCTGCTGCTTCAGTCACTATTCTGACATACATTTTGTCTTACAGAATTTTATGAAAAAAATTTCTGAATTTTAATTTTTACTAATGGTTCCTCTCCAATTCTATTTGTTACAATAGTTTATCTATTTTCAAATCCTTAAATTAGTATTCATGTGGGGCCTTGGTACTGAAAAAGGATTAAACGTTATATCCAGTTTTCCATCCTATTTGAATATCCTTAATTATATTTAAAAATAAACATTTTAATATTATTCCAAGTTTGTATTCTTGTATTTTTTGTTAAATAATTAAATTCTTATTTTCTGAATTTCTTTTATTTCATTTAAAATGCTTTTAATTCGTAGTTAATAATTTTATGCCCTACTAAAAACTTACTAAGTTAACTCCTACTTGTTTTTTGTTTTTTTTTTCCCCCCGGCACCGGGGATCAAACTCACAACCTTGCACCTGCCAGACAGGCACTTAAGCCACTGAGCCAAACTCCCGGCCCTCCCTACTTGTTATTTCTGTTCATTATAATACATTGGGTTCATGTATTTTTAAAGATTTAGTAAAATTTATACAAGCAGGAGAATTTTCGTCTTTTGGGAAAAAATGGGGGGTGGTAATAGAATTTTGGGCGATGTTACCATACTTCCTAGAACTGTATTGTCCAATACATTCTGAGCCCTCAGTCACATTTTTATTTAATTTAAATAAAAATTCAGTTCCTTAGTCATTCAGCTTATGTTTTTGAATGTTTAATAACAGATTGAAGACTGATGCTAACAGACCATTTCTTTCATTGCCAAAACTTCTATTAGATAACACTGTTCTAAAAAGTAGAAGGTAGAATAACCATCTTGTAGTTTCTCCAGAATTTGCTAGGTTTTATACTTTAGGTTTTGCAGATTTGCTTAGTCTAGTGAACATACAGGACTTTGTTAAATAGATGGTGATATAAAGGAAAAGAATTGATATCTTGAGTATGCTTTGAAGGCGTTAGGAGACAGTACAAGTCACAGGACTAGCTATTACCCTAGTTAATACAAAAGAGAGCTAGGAAAGCACCATTATACTTATGCAGTACTTTATTATGTTGAAAAATCAAAATGAAGTTGAGAAAAACTGCAGAAGTTTGGAGAGACTCATAAAGTACAGCATGCAGTCCTTATCCTACAGAACTTTACTTAAGAGCAACAAAATGATTCAGATAAATTATTGTTTAGAGTGGGTAGATGGATAAACTGTTATCCATTAGAGTATTTTCTTTTGTACATTGTTAATTATTTGTAGTATACTTAAATAAAGCATGTAGTTTAAAATCTTAGAGCTGGAGGAGCCTTAGAAATTTTCTAGTACTCTCTTATCTGTCAGAAGAAACTGGTGCCTAAGTTAGAGAAATAATTTATTCTAAAGCATGTAGTCACTGTGTAGCAAAGACATCTTCGAAGTTCATGGACAAAATATTTCCCATGCTTATTGACTTTTCTCAAAAACATTAAGTAGGTGTAAGGCCTAAATTAGCGCTATAAACTTTAAGAGTATGTAGTTTGAGGAACCATAAATTACATACTGTGTCTTCCTCTTTTTAGAACAACAATTTGTAATCTTTACACAATGCCACGGATTGGAGAGCCTGTCTGGCTTACAATGATGTCGGGGACTCCAGAAAAGAATCAGCTCTGCCATCGTTTCATGAAGGAGTTTACTTTTCTAATGGAAAATGCTTCCAAAAATCAGTATGGCTTGCTTTATGTTTGTTTGTTTGTTTATTAGTCACCGCTGCATATTAGATTGTGAGCAAATTCAGTTACTAAACTGGGAATATAAAATGTTATCTTTGTAATTCCTTCATAGTAATAAACAGTATTCTAAAAATAATCAAATGGAAGAATGACACAGAACCTTATGAATGAAAAACAGTCAAAATGTCTCTAATAATATGTTAAATTAAAATTCTTGACATCTTAACACATGTGAATTCTATCCACTTAGGATCATTTTATTTCATAGAAAAGAATGTAAAAACATGTCAAGAAATGCTAGAATTCCAGTGATACAGTTTAATGTGATATTTTATCAAATTATCTTCTTTCATCAAGTCTTTGAAATCCAGATGGCTAATTCAGATGTTTTTATATTTTTTCATAGTAGTCAGAGTTTTCCTTCGTTTTTCCCAGTCCATAAGTTGGAAATGTAAGAACCTACTGGTTGCTTCATTAATGAACTGGATAGTTTATAATGAACTGGATTACACACTGAAAGAATCCCTACTTTTTCAAGTAAAATGGTATTTTAGCCGGGAAGGGTGGCACAAACCTTTAATCCCAGCACCATGAGAAGCTAAGACAGGAGGATTGCTACTTTGAGTCCTGCTTTGAGACTCAACTAAACATTCCCCTGTCTCAATACAAAAAAAAATAAGGACTGAAAATATAACTCAGTGTAAAGATCCTGAGTTCAATCCCTTGTGCCACACTAAATTAAGCACTTCATTTTGTAATTATGCTGGGAAATAACTCCCTGTGAACATTTTCTTTATTTTATGGATTTATTTTAATGACTCCTCCAGAAGGAAAAATAATCAACTTTCTTTTTCATCCTTGTATACCTGACCTTTCCCCTCTCCTCCTTTTTATGTCATTTGGTGACATGAAAATAAATAATCTCTGTACTTACTGTGTTAAAATATTTTACATAGGGTTTTATAAAGATAGATTGGAGTCTGATAGGATGTATTTGTTTTCAGATTCTTGCCAGCTCTCATTACTGCAGTTTTGACCAATCATCTTGCCTGGGTTCCAACAGTCATGCCAAATGGACAACCACCTATAAAAATATTTTTAGAAAAACATTCCTCTCAGAGTGTGGACATGTTGGCAAAGACTCATCCGTATAACCCACTTTGGGCACAACTGGGTATGTAGTCAGTAAACTGTGTGTTACACTTAACCTTTTTTGTAACTGTCTGCAATATATTGCAAAAATCCTCTTTTACCCCCTTTGTTCTCAAGCATCTTATACTCATCCTTCCTTGTCTGCTAAATTGTTCTGTCATCTTATGCCTGAAAGCATAACTTTTGGCCAGAGAACTTCAGGTGGAACAGGAGTCAGGGGTTGAGAGCTGGTTTACTAGTAACTTCACAGTGTTTTTTATTTTCATTCTTTATGTGCTTTGTCCAGATAGATTCAAGCAACAGTCACCTATGATTGCTACAATAAATCTAATTAAGAAGCTGGGTATGGTGGCGCATGCCTTTAATCTCAGCACTCAGGAGGCTGAGGCAGGAGGATCGTTGTGAGTTCGAGACCAGCCTGGGCTACAAAGTGAATTCAAGGCCAGCCTGAAATGTATAGTGAGACCTTGTCTCAAAAAATAGGGCCAGGGATTTAGCTCAGTGACCTAAGCACCTGCCTGGCAGGCAGGAGGTTGTGAGTTTGATCCCCGGTACAAAAAAAAAAAAAATCTAATTAAGAGAAGCAGTTTGTTGAGGTTTCTATTGTTCTATTTATGTTCAAAGAGTCATTCGGGAAATGCTTGTTTAGTACTAGGCACCACTAAATACACGGGTAACAGGAGAAAGCAGACGACTGATAAATTCTGGGCATTAGAAGGCATAATGCTTTATTTATTTATTTTATTTATTTATTTTTTTTTGCAGCACCGGGGATTGAATTTACAGCCTCACGCCTGCCGGACAGGCACTTAAGCCACTGAGCCAAACTCCCAGCCCTGGTTTTTTGAGGCAGGGTCGCACTATGTAGCTCAGGCCGGCCTTGCGCTCGCGTTGTAGCCCAAGCCAGCTCGAACTCAGAACGCTCCTCCTACCTCAGCCTCCCGAGTGCTGGGATTAAAGGCGTGTGCCACCACGCCCAGCCTAGAGCATAGTGCTTTAAAGCACAAGCTTTGGAATCATACATACTACATTTGAGTCTTTTTTGTTTGTTTGTTTGTTTTGAGACAAGTTCTCCAGTCACCCTTGAACTAGCTGTGTGTCTTAAACTGGCCTTAAACTGGAGATCCGCCTTCTTCAGCCTTTTGAGTAGTTTCGTTTTTTATAAAATGGGGATAAATAATGGATAGTCCATACTTTTAAAGATATAAAAATAAAGTGAGATAATACATATAAAGTGCTTAGGACAGCATATGATAAACACAGCTGCTATTACTTCTTTTCTTCCTTGGTTTACATTTGGTGTTGGAGGAAGAGTTAGATGAGAACATTTTGACCCGGTGGAAACTTACCATAGTTTGCTGTAGTGATTGAGTATGCCAAGTAGCTTTGTAATATGGCTTGTCAACTCCTGTAACCAACCAACCTCCCTTCCTTCCTGCACTCATTCAGCATAAATAAGAATTACGTATGTTGTATGTATTAATAGTTCATTTCTTTTTAATGCTGAGTAGTAGTTTTACATGGATATTAATTCAACTTATAAGTCAAACAATTTGGTAGTTTTTTAATTGGAATAGCAAATCTATTGTCAATTCTATGGTCTTTTTTTTTTTTTTTTTTGAGGGCATAATATAGCCACAGCTCCATGGAAAGAGCAGTGGTAGATACAAACATGAATACTTTGGTCTTTGCCCTCAAGAAGTTGACAGTCTATGCTAGGTATGGTGCCACTTGTCTGTAATCCCAGCACTCTGAAGACCGAGGCAGGAGAATTCCTGTGGTTTTGAGGCAACCTGGACATAATGAGCTCAAGGCTAGCCTGAACTACATAGCCAGACTCTGTCTTCAAAACAAAACAAAACAAAACAAAAAAAACAAGAAAAAAGTTTCCAGTTTATTACTGTACACAGTGTATATAAGTGACTGTACTTGGCTGAGACAAGGGAAAGGGAGGGTGCATTCTGTGAGTAAAAGGAGACAGGTGTTAAGAACACAAAGCATAGTGGTTCATGGTGCTGCACACCTGTTACACCTGTCTACTCAGGAGGCTGAAGCAGAAGGGTCACAAAGTTCCAGGCCTGTTGAGGCAATTTATGGAGACCCTGTCTTAGAATAAAATTTTGAAAGGGCTGGAATCTGGGTGTAATGGCTCAATGCTTATAATCCCAGCACTCTGGGAGGAGAAGATGGGAAGATAGAAACTTTGAGACCAGTTCAGCAACTTATTGAGACCCTGTCTCAAAATAAAAAAGGGCTGGGGTTATAGCCCAGTGTGAAGGCCCTGCGTTCGTTGTGCAGTACTGTCCAAAACCAAACCAAACCAAATACGCTGGGATATAGTTAGGTGGTCGAGAGCTTGACTAGTATGTGTATGGCCTTGTGTTCAATCCCAAGTACTCCCCCCACCAAAAGAAGCCTATTTCAGTGGTACAGTTTAAGTGGGGCTTTGCTTCAAATAAAGGTGAAAAAGAGGTACTGTAAGAAGATAAAATTGGAAGGGTAAAGTGGGATCAGTCACGAAAGATTCACTTGGCCTTTCAAAGCAGTTTCAGTTTATTTGGTAATTAGGATTTTGGAATTAGTTCAGAACAGTAGCAGGTGATGTTTGAGCCAGTGTCTTAGCTAGAGGAAAAAAAATTATCGCAATACTTCTACAATGTGTATTCAACCTATTTACGTTTATTTCTTTACAAAGTTTAGGGCTTTATCAAGTAAAAACAGATTTTATTTTATTTTTTATTTATTTTTTTTTTTTTTGCGGCACCGGGGATTGAACTCACAGCCTTACGCCTGCCAGGGCAGGCGCTTAAGCCACTGAGCCAAACTCCCAGCCCTAGTTTTTTGAGGCAGGGTCGCACTATGTAGCTCAGATCAGCCTTGCACCGTGTTGTAGCCCAAGCCGGCCTCGAACTCACAACGCTCCGCCTACCTCAGCCTCCCGAGTGCTGGGATTAAAGGCGTGCGCCACCACGCCCGGCTAAAAACAGATTTTAAAATGTGTATACTGACAATTTGCAAAAATCACACAATTTATATTAATGGTTTTGTACTCTCCAGTTTTAAGTTGTTTGTGCTCAAATTATGGGCTTAATTTGAGCCATAGCATAAATGAGTGAGGCAGCTCCTTCCTTTGTGCTTCTTGCCTCTACTGCTCTCTTCCTCTTCTTGCCCACCAGCAAACACTGTGCTTTCTCTTTTCTTTGTTAGGTGTAGTTTCAGAAACCTTGCGTATTTAGTATTTCTGGCAGTACTTCTCCACTCAGAAAAAGATGCTGTGCATGGCACCTGGCACAGAAAATGTCCGTGGTAAATGTAATTTCTAAAACCTCTTTGAATTCAGAAAACAGCAGCTCTTTAAGGAAGAAGATAGAAAATCACCATTCACCTTTCTCTTTAGTTAAAACCATTCATCTTACCATGCTGTCCTGAATAGTCAGTCACCTGTTAAAGAGCAAAGAATAAAAGTTGAACTAATCTTCATACTGTAAGAGTGGGTTTCTTATAATGGAAAATAGCCTGCTTAGCTGTGTAAAAGATGTGTCCATTAACTGGTTCTTTTATTACAGGAGATTTGTATGGCGCTATTGGCTCTCCTGTACGTTTAGCAAGAACTGTGGTGGTTGGCAAACGGCAAGATATGGTCCAGAGGCTGCTTTATTTTCTTACTTATTTCATAAGATGCTCCGAACTTCAAGAAACTCATCTTTTAGAAAACGGAGAAGATGAAGCCATTGTTATGCCAGGCACAGTGATTACAACCACCTTAGAGAAAGGTGAAATCGAGGAATCAGAGTATGTGCTTATCACAATGCATAGAAACAAAAGCAGTTTGCTCTTTAAGGAATCTGAAGAAACAAAAACTCCTCATTGTAACTGTAAATACTGCAGTCATCCACTCCTTGGGCAGAATACAGAGAATGTGTCCCAACAAGAGAAAGAAGATATTCAAAATGATTCTAAAGAGTCACTAGGAATTCCAGATGAATGCCGAATGATTTCTCCTGACTGCCAAGAAGAAAATGCTGTTGATGTTAAACAGTATAAATTAAGAACTCGTCTTGACACCAAGTTAGAGACTGTTGTTTGCACAGGATCTGCTCCAGTAGACAAACATATATTGTCAGAGACAGGCTCAGAGCCAACAGAGGAAACGTGGCAGGGTAAGGAATTGCTGGATTCAGATAACCATACAGGCAAAGCAATGAGAGCCACAGGAATAGTCGTGGAAAAAAAACCTCCAGATAAGACCGTACCTGCTGTTTTTTCTTGTGATGTAACCCAGACAAAGGTTACTTTCCTGATTGGAGATTCTATGTCACCTGATTCAGATACTGAGCTCAGGAGTCAGGCAGTGGTGGATCAGATAACCAAGCATCACACCAAACCATTGAAAGAGGACAGAGGGGCTATTGATAAGCGTCAAGAACCTAAACATACAACTAAGGACCAATCTGGAGAGTCTGATAGACAGAACATGGTTTCTGGAGAGCCCACTGAACTTCCCTGTTGGAGTCATTCAGACCTAGAGAGCATGAGCTTATTTGATGAATATTTTAATGATGATTCAATTGAAACGAGGACTATTGATGATGTCCCAATTAAAATAAGTACAGAGAGTAAAGAACACTGCTGTATGTTAGAGTTTTCAAAAAGATTGTGTACAAAAAGTAACAAACAGAACAATGAATTTTGTAAATGTATAGAAACTATTCACCAAGATTCATGTAAAAACTGCTTTCCTCAGCAAGACCAAAGAGATACATACTCCATTCTTGTCCCCCATGGGGACAAAGAGAGTGCAGAAAAAAAAATTGCTGTAGGAACTGAATGGGACATTCCAAGAAATGAAAGTTCAGATAGTGCCCTTGGGGATAGCGAAAGTGAAGATACAGGTCATGATGTGACCAGACAAGTCAGCAGTTACTATGGAGGAGAGCAAGAAGATTGGGCAGAAGAGGATGAGATACCTTTTCCTGGGTAAGTAGAAAGTTTTCACATTGTGATAGTTTCTATCTAAATATCTACCATTGTTCAGCTACTCTCTGAAGGTTGGTCGTAGCCCCTGATACTAAAAAAGAGATCACTGTCCTGGCAAAACTATTTATATTTTATATGTTCTTAGTAATAGGAAGAAATAAAGTTGAAGCCCCAGAAATCACCCAGCAAGCCTTTGTGAAAGACATCAGAGAAAAGTTAAAGGATCTTGTCGACATGTAGGATATTGTATACTACTTAAGAGTTTTTAAGGCATTTTGGAGTGAATTGTGCTTCCAAAGTGGACCTGTGTCAAGCCTGGCAGTTAGAGATAATCACGGAGAAGGCAGGAAGTAGCTGTTACAAATAAATTTGGCCAAGACTAAGTAAGATGAAAGCAAGGAGGCTGGGAGTAGCGGTGCACATCTCTAGTCCCCAGCACTTGGGAGACCGAGTCAGGAGGATCCCCTTGAGTTTGAGGCCAGCCTGGGCTACATAATGAGTTCAGAGCCAACCTCAATTCCATAGTGAGACATTGTCTCAAAAAAAAAAAAAAATGTGTACTCCATGTCAAGTACATAGTGTGATCAAAATACACACTTAATATTTAATTGTTTTAAAAAGGCATACTGCCATAAATCCCCTTCAGAATCATTCCCCTTATTTCAAACAC
This sequence comes from Dasyprocta punctata, assembly GCA_004363535.1. Lineage (NCBI taxonomy): Eukaryota > Metazoa > Chordata > Mammalia > Rodentia > Dasyproctidae > Dasyprocta > Dasyprocta punctata. The sequence goes on along the minus strand of RJWM01001853.1, from coordinate 94,405 downwards.
ATTTATTTCATCATTCTTGCACTTTCTGAAGCAGTTCTGGAGGTTCTTTGGGGAGTTTTTTTTGAAGCGTGATAAAAAATATAGTGAATGCTGCTGCTGAGTATCATCCAGTAGAAGGGCAGATTCCTGAAGACATTCTAGTGTGTCCTCAATACCTTGCTCACCGGATCTGGCACCACGCAACTTCTGGCTCTTCCCCAAAGTTAAAATGACCATGACAGGTGAATGTTTTGAATTGGTTGAGGACTTTGAGGCAGCCATGACAGCACAGCTAAAGACATTTATGAAAGAGGACTTCCAGAACAGCTTTAGGAAGTGGCAAGAATAATGGGATGTGTTTAAAATGAGGGAGAGTATTTTGAGGGGCATTAATGACAGTTTGTCTTTTACTATAATACATTTTTAAAAATTTAAACAGTACCATGTTTGTTGATCACAGCTTGTACAAGGAAAAGAATCTATGGTTAACAGATGTTATATACCTAGATTTAGACTTGTGACAGTTTTAGCTACTTTGTCATGGATAATGATTTTCATAATTTGATTGTATTGGAAGTGTATAATGAACTCAAGGCACAGTTCCCCTGAAGTCTTTTAAGAAAGATTCATGCTCACTTTATTACAGAGTTGTTTGTTAAGCCTTTTTGTCTAGCCAAGAGGTAGTCTGTTTGAGCACTTAAACTAGTTTTTATTTAAGAATGATTTTACTCAATTTTGTAGGAAATCATAGTGGAATTTTAAATCTAGATTAGTGTAGTTCAAAAAGTTTTTTAACTGGTAAAATACGTTTATTACTAGTTAGATTGCCTTTCTTGGAAATCTTTTTTCCAGGTCAAAGTTAATTGAAGTGAGTGCTGTTCAGCCCAACATTGCCAACTTTGGGAGGTCCTTGCTGGGTGGCTACTGCTCATCTTATGTCCCTGACTTTGTTCTTCAAGGAATTGGGAATGATGAGAGACTCCGTCAGTGTCTGGTGTCAGATTTGTCTCATGCTGTACAGGTTAGTGACTGTCACTGTTCTTGAAATTATTCGGAATGAAGTCTGTTAACCAGCAGAACACTGAGTTACCTCTTATTTTGATTGCACACTACTGTGTAGCAGAATCATTGGTCTCTGAATCCATCTTTTGATGTATGGCACCTGTGTGTTTGTCACTGTCACTGAAAGCAAGTGTGGAGCTCTAGGAATCTATCAAAATGGAAATCCAAAATACAGAAAGTATTGTATGTATTCATGTTAAGTTACCTAACTAGATTATGTATAATACCAAAAAACTGAAACTGTTTAATTGTGAATGTGATTTTTTTTTTTTTGGCTCCAGTAACACTTTATTTATAAAAACATTCAACGAGACTTAGCTGTAATTTGCCAACACCAGCACTAGACCATTGGAGAAGGAGTCTGTAGGTTTCGTCTGTCATTCGTTACAATAAGGCTGGCTCATCAGAGACGACGGTCGCTTCTTTCCCAGCAGAAATAATTTCAGAAGAAATACTCAGCGTTTTAAGAAAGGTCAAGGTCTTCTCTCTGGTCGAGAACAGTGAGATCACATTCACAGAAACAGAAACAGCTCACTTCTATTTTGCTCTGGATGGAAACTTCACAGCCTTTGAGTGAGCCTGGCCACAGGGACTATGAGCAGAAGAGGACTTGGGTCCAGGCTCGGGGAGGAGCCCAGAGGGGCAAAGTCTGGGGATGTGACACTGGGAAATGCAGAGCTTACAGCTATAGCAAAATGACATGGGCAACATAATAAACACTGGCATTCCCGTTATTCAGAATTAGCAATTCAACATTTGTTAAATTTGCTTCTAGCACTTTAATAAACAAAAGGGAGAGAGTATTACCAATAGAGCTAGTATCTCCTTTTCTCACATTAAATGGCTGTCGGTGCTGCTTACTATTATCCTACTAGGACTAGATATGTATCCTACCAGTCCATCTACCATTACCAAAAAATTTATTGAAACAGAATTCATAATTTTAGCCATTTTAAGGTTTAGGATTCAGTGATCAGTGATGATTTGTGACTTTTTTTTCTTGTTTTTGTGGCACTGGGGATCAAACTCACAACCTCACACCTGCCAGGCAGGCACTTAAGCCACTGAGCCAAACTCTTGGCCCTAGTTTTTTGAGGCAAGGTTGCACTATGTAGCTCAGGCTGGCTTTGCGCTCGTATTATAGCCCAAGCCGGCCTCGAACTCAATGCTCCTCCTACCTCAGCCTCCTGAGTGCTGGGATTAAAAGTGTGCGCCACCACGCCTAGCGATTTGTGATGATTTTTTTAATTTTCTTTTCAGATTTATTGCTTTTATACATAAAAGTGTACTTGCTTTTTATATATTAATCTTGTATCCTCTGACCTTTGTGAACTCTTATTAATTCTGTTAGTTTGTTGTACAGAATTCTTGTGGTTTTCTACAGAAGCACATGTCTCCAGTGAACAGTTTTATTTTATTTTTTTTATTTATTTTTTTGCGGCACCAGGGATTGAACTCACAACCTCGCACCTGCCAGGGCAGGCGCTTAAGCCACTGAGCCAAACTCCCAGCCCTGCTTTTTTGAGGCAGGGTCGCACTATATAGCTCAGGGCGGCCTTGCGCTCGTGTTGTAGCCCAAGCTGGCCTCGAACTCACAATGCTCCTTCTACCTCAGCCTACCGAGTGCCGGGATTATTAAAGGCATGCGCCACCACGCCTGGCTCAGTGAACAGTTTTATATAGTTCTTTTCATCTTGTTTTCTTTGTCTTTACCCTCTTCCTCTCTTTCTTTTTTTTTTTCTTTTTCTTTTGGGTTTTGTTTTTGTGGATTTTTGGGGGGGAAGGGTGGTTTTGCTTTTGATTTTTACCTTTCACCTGATTGTACTGGAGAGAAACTTCAGTACAGTGTAGCTCAGAATTGGTGGTAGTACACGTTGTCTTGTTTCTAGTCTTAGGGAAAAACATTGAGTGGCTCATTGTTAAGTATATTATTTGTAGAGTTCTTATAGGCACCCGTTATTAGATGAAGGAAGTTCACTTCTGTTTATAGTTCTTGAAGTTGTTTTGCTTTTGCTTTTCCCTCACCATTTAAGCCATGAATAGATGTGGGATTTTTTTTCAAATGCTTTTACTTTTTGTCTGGTGAGATGATCTTATGTCAGTGTTATGGATTATGTTGATTGCTTTTTAGAAGATAAACCTTTGTTTTCCTAGGGCAAAGCTGCAGTTGATAATGGTATATAGGGAGTTTGGCTCAGTGGCTTAAGCGCCTGTCTGGCTGGCATGAGGCTGTGAGTTTGATCCCCGGTGCCGCAAAAAAAACAAATAGATAGATAATGGTATATAATTATTTTATATACAGTACTTTTTGTGAGTACTGGGACTTGAACCACAGGCCCTCACACTGAACTATGTCTCTCACCTGACCTTTTTATTTTTAAGACAGGGTCTTACTAAGTTACCTAGGCTGGGCTCAAGCTTGATATCCTCCTGCCACAGCCTTCCGGAATGTTAGGCTTATAGGTGTACACTACTATACCCAGCTTCACTTACACATGTTTACTCTTGACGTTGGAATCTGTATTCATGAGGGGTATTTACTTGTAATTGTCTTGTAACATTTTTGTCCAGCATTGATATTAGTGTGATTACTACTGGCCACGTAGAATGACTTGTGAACTATTCCCTCCTCCTTAATTTTATGGAATTGTTCTTAGACAATTCTCAACTATTTTTTCTTTTTGGTAGAATTCACCAGTGAAGCCATTGGGACCTAGGCCTTTTAAAATGAGGGAATCTCTTAAAGTTGGAGATGTACCTCTGTGGTAGATTACATCCATAGCCATGGATTCAATATTCTGTTACTCTCACACCAAGCAGCATATTTTAAACTAAAAGTTCAGTTTCTTTACTTTGTAAATGTCCATTTCCGGTTTTTTGTTTTTTGTTTTTTGTTTTTGGTGGCACCAGGGATTGAACTCACAACCTCATGCCTACCAGACAGGTACTTAAGCCATGAAACAAAACTCCCAGCCCTAGTTTTTTGAGGCAGGGTCGCATTATGTAGCTCAGGTCATTCGTTTTTTATTTTTGAGGTGGTTTGTTTTTATAGTGCTGGGGACTAAACCTGGGGTTTCATGCATGCTAGACAAGCACTGTTGCCACTGACTTTTTTGTAGCACTGGGAATCGAATTCACAACCTTGCACCTGCCAGGCAGGTGCTTAAGCCGCTGAGCCAAACTTCCGGCCCTAGTTTTTTGAGGCAGGGTTGCACTATGTAGTTCAGGCTGGCCTTGCGCTCGGTGTTGTAGCCCAAGCTGGCCTCGAACTCACAATGCTCCGCCTACCTCAGCCTCCTGAGTGCTGAGATTAAAGGTGTGCGCCACCATACCCAGCTTGACCTATATACTTAACCCATTTTTGGTAGTTTTTGTCTTTTTGGGAACTTGTCCTGATGTTTAATTTTGGTGGTCAAATTTATTAGAATAAAGTTAGTTGCATATAGTGCACATTTATAATAGTTTAAGTTTCTACAAGATTACAGTTAACACCCTCTGTGTTGTGAATTTTGTTTTGGTATCTGTGGCTTTTTTTTGTTGTTATTTCTCTAAAAGGTGAAGGCTTCTTCAAAGAGAGGTGTTCATTTATGGATTGACTTACATTATAGATATTGTTTACCCACATTGAAACCACTGCTCATGAGCCAAATGGGCCTACTTTTTATAAATAAGGTTTTATTGGAACACAGCTACAGCCATTTATTTACATACTTTAGGGGTTTTTTTCATGCTAAACAGCAGAGTTGAGTCATTGAGACAGCCTTTTAAGTCCTCAAAGCCTAAAATACTTTGTGTTGCTCTTCAGAGAAATTTTTTGTTGGTTCTCATTCTAGGTAAAGATTTGTCAACTTTGCAAAATTGGTAAAGGTTTTTCAAAGGAACTGTTTTCATTGATTTTTCTGTTTCATTGATTTTCACTGTAATTTATTATTTCTTCCCTTCCACCAGCTTTGGGTTTAATTTATTCTTTTTTCTAGTGTCTTAAGGTAGAAGCATATGTTAGTGAAAGTTCTTTATTAATGTAGGTATTTAAAGCTGTTAATTTTCCTCTAAGAACTGCTTTAATTGAATTTTATAAATTTTGATCTATTGTTTTCATTTTCATTCTCTTCAAATTTTTTTCTAATTTACCTGTTAATTTTTTACCCATGGGTTGTTTAGAAGAATTCTGTTTAATTTGTAAATATTTGTGCAATTCTCGAATCTCCTTTTGCAGTTATTTCTAATTTAGTTCCATTATGGTCAGATAAGATACTTAGTATGATTTCAGCCCTTTTAAATTTAGTAGAAGCATTCTGTTTAATTTGTAAATATTTGTGCAATTCTCGAATTTCCTTTTGTGGTTATTTCTAATTTAGTTCCATTATGGTCAGATAAGATACTTAGTATGATTTCAGCCCTTTTAAATTTATTCGGACGTGTTTATTGCTTGGCATATAGTCTTTCCTGGAGAATGTTTCGCATGCACTTGAAAAGAATACACATGTTGCTGTTGTTGGATGAGGTATTTTATATCAGACCAAGTTGGTGGATAGCCTTAAGTCTTTAATGTCTTTGCTGATGTTTTTGTTTAGTTCAGTTAGTTGTGAATTTTCTATCTCTTCCCTTCAGTTTCATGTGTAATTTTGTTTTTAAATAACATTGGCTCAATGGCTTAAGCACCTGTCTGGCAGGCACGAGGTTGTGAGTTTAATCTCTGGTGCCGCAAAAGAAAGAAAAATCTCCCCACCTGGAGAAGAACAGCTAGGAAATCATGGATGAGAAACTGTGGCTCAGTAAGCAGGCAGTCATTTACTTGTTACCAAAAGAGGGTTAAACCTTCTATGTCTTCAGAAAGTTACAGAAAGTTGCAAATTTTGATAGCTTACTACGTAGTAGAGAAAGTATGGCAAATCTAGGTAAGAATTAAAATTTATGAAGAAATCTTACAGAAATTTTTGATCGTATTTAAAAGCTATTTTGCTCAACCTTTTAATACCAATCAGATAAATATCTACTGATCTGTTATGTTCTTTTTTTTCTTTCTTTTTTTTTTGGGAGGGGTACTGGAATCTAACTCATGACCTCATGCTTGCCAGGCAGGCGCTTATGCCTCTGAGCTAAATCCCTGGCCCTCTTTTTTTTTTGTTGAGACAGAGTCTCACTGTGTAGTTCACACTGGCCTTGAACTCACTTACAGAGCCCATACTGGCCTCAACTCACAGTAATCCTTGTGTCTCAAGCCTCCCAAGTGCTGGGATTACAGGTATACACTACCATGCCTGGCTTGATCTGTTATGCTCTGAGCATAGTGCCAATATTATAAGGGATGTATAGATGAAAATGAATTTTTCTTTTTTTTTTATTTTGAAGATAGTAAAATCCAACAAAACAAAACAGAACAAAGTCAATCAAAACAAAGCAATAGAACTGGTACAGAACTTCAAAGCAAGATACTAGGAAAACAATAGCTACTATAGTATATCTTATTATCTTCACAATAGTTGACCATTCCATCAGGTATAGTAAAATCAAACCAAAAACAAAACACAATAAAACCAATAAAAACAGAATATGAAATAAAGCAAAAAAAAAAAAAAAAAGAATCAGAATAAAGCAAAACAATGAGGACAATATTGGGCCTCAAAGACAAGACAGAAGGGAATCCCCTATATTTGCTACATTGCATACTGTCATCTTCCCGAGAGATGCTCAGACTACCAGCCCCAGGCCTGTAAAATCAACCAAACAATACAAGCATTTAGTTGCTTGATGAACCTTAGTTGCTATCAAGTTAGCCGGTCCTCAGAACCAGCAGGTTGCTTACAGGGGCTGGGGGTGGTCCTTGATTCTTAGCCCATGCGCCCGTAGGCATACAGGAGGATCTTTCTCTTCCTGGAGTCCACACTGCTCGCACCACTCACCAGGAAGGCTGGCTAGTTGTCTTCTGGTTGGAGCCTCCCTTGAAAATGAATTTTTCTAAGTTACTTACTGAAAAATGAAGTCAATAAAGCCAAGTATAAGTGTGTAAAATAGTACTTCAGAGGATAGAATGTACATGTACTATATGTCAGTTGGTGGTATTTGTCCTTTAGGGAAAGGATCATCTTTGTTATTTTGTGGTGCTGTGCCCCACCCAGTACCTAATATGGTGCTCAGTATTTGTTGAATTTACTTGGTTATGGAATTGAGAGTCCTACTACTACCCTCTGTGTCATCGTGCCTTTTTTTTTTTTTTTTTTTTTTTTTTTTTTTTTTTTTTTTTTTTTTTTTTTTTTTTTTTTTTTTTTTTTTTTTTTTTTTTTTTTTTTTTTTTTGGTTTTTTTTTTTACAGTGGTGCTGGGGATTGAACTCAGGGCTTTCACACTGAGCTGTATCCCCAAACCTTATTTTATTTTATTTTATTTTGTTTTGTTTTGTTTTGTTTTGTTTAGAGACAGTCTCATCTTTATGTCTAACCTCAATTCATTATGGTTTTTGTACAGTGGTGCTTGGGATTGAACTCAGGGCCTTCACACTGAGCTGTATCCCTAAACCTTATTTTATTTTATTTTGTTACGAGACAGTCTCATCTTTATGTCTAACCTCAGTTCATTATCATTTTTTCCTCCATAATACCCATCACTACACATTATCTTTTGGCATTCTCTCAGGAAGCCTAATATTGGAAAATTATGCTGAAGACAAAGACAACTTTTTGGTTTTAAAAAGGTTTCTACCTGATAATTCTTAAAGGAGGAATAGTACCAATGATGGTGATAATAACATTTATTATTTTTGTGGCCATACTATGCATTGTGCACTTACAAATTTACTGTCTCAATCTCACAGTCATTCTTTGAGGTGCTTATTCTTATTACTATATCATCCTTATGTATACTCAGAGACTATACTCATTTTAAGTTACATAGATCAGCAGTGGAAAAACTAGAATTTAGTGCTCATCTGTCTGTTTTTAAGCTATGTTTTTGGGTTACCAAGCCATTCTGTCTCTGAAACAGATAAGCAAAGATTAATACAAATAGCAAAACTAACATTACAGAGTTCACAGGACTTCAGTTATTTGATCCCAGGCCTGTTACTCATAATTTCTTTCCATGACGGTAAAAAAGAAGAGTTGTCTTCTGCTGTTTTAGGAACTGGGTTTTTAGTCTTTTCCTCTCATATTTTCATTTAATCATACAGAGGTATTTATTATCAAAGCAATATTGTAGAAAATTTTGGAGACATTAAAAATAGCCCAATCTCAGCACTGATAGGTTTGTGAGGTATTTTTCATGGTTTTAGTCATTACATAGTAAATTTTATCATTACATTTAACATGAGAATTATTTTTTTGTCTTCATGGAAAAATATGTAGGAAACTTTTTATACATGAATAACAGATATGGTACTTTTAAAGAAGGTCCAGTCCACTAAGTGTAATGGCACATGCCTGCAATCCCAGCTACTCAGAAAAGTGAGGGAGGAGGATCTCAAGTTTTAGGCTAGCCTGGGCACTTTACTGACAAACCTATCTCAAAATAAAAATAAAAACATTTGGTAATGTTCCTCAGGGGTAGAGTACTTGGGGGAGAGTGTCATTTCCTTTTTTCCCAATTTCTAAGGAAGCAGCATTTTAAAAAAAATACCAAATCATGCCGGGTGTATGGCGTGTACCTGCAATCCCAGCATTTGGGAGGCCCAGGCAGCATTGCTGTGAGTTCAAGGCCAGCCTGGGCTACATAGTAAGACCCCGTCTCAAAAAATAAATACATACATACAAACTACCAAATCAAAATGTATTTATTATACAAAGTTTAGGAATATACAGAAAACCAGACACAAACTTTCTTAATTATGCAACGCAGTGGCAGCTCTTTTTTTTTTTTTTTTTGTCTGTACCAGGGATCAAACTCACAACCTCGCTCCTGCCAGGCAGGTGCTTAAGCCACTGAGCCAAACTCCTGGCCCAATTTTTTTCAAGGCAGGGTCACACTATGTAGTTCAGGCTGACCTTGCTCAGGTTGTAGCCCAAGCTGGTCTCGAACTCACAATGCTCCACCTACCTCAGCCTCCCAAGTGCTGGGATTAAAGGCATGAGCCACCACGCCCTGCTGGCAGCCCTTTTTAGTATAAAAACTTCTTCCAGTCAGTAGGCTGCCTTTGACTTCTTACATAATCCAAACTTGGCCACTTACTCCTTCTATATGCTAGCATAGAATGTAAAGATACCTCGGTTCATGAATTTAATTCCTTCCACAATTCAGGTCACTAATCGAATTCAATGAGAACCGAATCAAATGCAATGGTTAGGTTTAATGTTTACCTTAAGGAGAAATTTTATTTGGTTCTTGTCCAATTCAGTTTGCAACCAGAATCATTAAAAGAATTAAGTTTGTGAACTGAGGCACCACTGAACTGAATTTAATAAAACTTCTGAAAGTGACAATCATGTTTACATATCAGAGTAATACTGTGTGGTATTGTGCGTATATTAGGCACATGGTACCTTGTACATATTGTCATCCTGTATGTCTGTATATACATACCATATATGTATAAATAAATGTATCCTTATAGTGTATGCATGTGAATGTCTGAATATACATAATCTTATTCCCATATATTATTGATATAGTTTATAAACATTTTTAATGTTTATTGTTTATTCCCATGATTTTGTCATGGTGCAGTAGATCTCACTATTCTCCTGCTGTTAACTTTTATTTGCGACGGGGTCAGATGCTGTTTCTCAGGTTGGCCTGAACCTTCTGGGTTCAATAGATACCAGATAGTTTGTATTAGAGGTACAGGCTGCCATGCTCAGCTGGTTAACCTGTTTTTTTTTTTAACTTGATACTGGGAATTGAACTCAAGACTTTCACATTCAGCAATATAGCCAGCCTATTTTATTTTATCTTATGATGGGGGTCTCCTAAATTGCTGAGATGTCCAGACTGGTTTCAAACTTGGAATCTTCCTTCCTCAGCCTCCCAGAGTGCTGAGATGACAGGCACCACCACCAGCTGCTTAGCTTTTTTTTTTTTTTTTTTTTTTTTTTTTTTTTTTTTTTTTTTTTTTTTTTTTTTTTTTTTTTTTTTTTTTTTTTTTTTTTTTTTTTTTTTTTTTTTTTGGTCTTTTTGAGACAGGGTACAGTTCAGTGACTTTGAATTCATTGTGTAGCCCAGGCTGTCCTTGAACTCACTGTGATCCTCTTGCCTCAGCCTCCAGAGTGCTGGGCTTACAGGTATGCACCCCTACACCCAGCCATGCTTAACTTTTTAAAGAGGTTTTTCTGACATTTCCTATTAATAAATAGCACTTGATGCTGCAGCAATCTTCTGTAAACTTGATTATTTCTTTAGGTTAGATTCCTAGAAGTGAAGTTACTGGCCAATTTTTTTTAAGTTAGAACTATTTGTGTGTGTGTATGTAGGTGTGTGTGTGGTGTTTGGATACTTGCCTGGAAGCTAATTTGCATAGCCATTTGCAGTGTATTGGGGTTCTTTCTCTCTCTTTCTGTTGTTTTTAAAAGATAATTGAATAAAACTGGCCCATATTGAGAGAAAATACTGAAGTTGATTTGGACTATTTTGACTTGAAGTGTATAATTTAATTTACTATCTTTGAGCCTTCTCATAACGTTCCCTTTTATAGAAGAGTTCATGTTCTTCTGTTTTTCGCAGTAATTCTATCCGTACTTCAGTGTCCCTTCCACTGTGAGACTCCTGTCATACAAATCCCTATGCAATATTACCTTCTTCTGCTTCCCCAGGACTTGGTTCCCGTCTCATGTGTTATTCATATTTCTGTTCTATTTCATTGAATAACAGGTTTTTCTTTTGATCTTCTTTAAAGAATTCTGCTCTTCACTGTCTTCTGTCTAGGAAAGGGCTTTGGTCAAGTTGTTATTAAGTGGCATAAAGATATTCTTTGAGGATCCCAAACATAGGCATATCAGGGAGCAAACTGATAGCCACAGCTGTCTAATTGCAGTAACAGTGAAATCAAGAGAGAAAAGGCCATGGGGTCTGAGTTTTCGAAATTGTAAGTTTACTCTCATTTTTGGTACTGTTCCATTTGGCAAGAAAGCCTTACCTTTGTAAATACAGAAAGATACTGGAGTGCTGAGCACTGTAGGGCCACTCTCTCTCTCTCTGATAGCCAGGATCTATACTTGTCAGTTTTTATCTTTTGTGTAAACTATGCAGAGCATAGACATATGCCTTGTGGCCTTTTTATAGTATGTGTGAATTAAAATTCTGTTTTTCACTGTGCCTTCAGTTTTTAGGTTATAAGAATATCATGCCTGTGATAAAAATCCAAATAATACCAAGATACACAGAGTAAAACATAGAAGTCCTCCTTTATACTCTTAACATTCCTAATTTTTTTGTTGCTGGTAAAGAGCTTGATTTCAAGTATTTTCTCCTTCCCTCCTCCCTCCTTCCTTCCTTCCTTCCCTTCCTCCTTCCTTCCCTCCTTCTTTCCTTCCCTGCTTCCTTCCTTTTGGCAGTAGACTGAATTCAGGGCCTTTACACTGAGCTATATTCCCAGTCTTTAAAATTTTTTTATTTTTATTTTTTACATTTTAAAAATTTTTGTCTAAATTTTGTCTGAGGGTTTCACTGTGTACTTCAGGCTAACCTTGAATTCACTTTGTAGCCCAGGCTGGCCTCAAAGTTGCAGCATTCCTTCTGCCTCAGTCTCCCGAGTGCTGGATTATAGGTGTGTATCGCCACATCCAGCTTCCAGTCTTTTTTTAATGTTTTAAATTTTGAGACAGGGTCTTTCCAAGTTTCCCGGGCTGGGCTCAAACTTGAAATCCTTCTGCTTCAACTTCTCAGAGTGCTGGGATTATAGGCATCCATCACCATGTGTACCTCCATTCCCATTTCTGTATATTTTTACTTACCTGTCAATCTGAGAGTGCTGGGATTACAGGTGTGTACCACCCCACCTGGCCTGTCTGAATTTTTAAAAGCACAACTAGGATATAGCTGTATTTGAATATATAGTAACTTGCTTTTTATTTAACAGTGTATGTTGGAGAGGCATGTTAGTACATGTTGATTTTCCCCCTTTTAAATGTTGTATACAAAACTCTGAATATATGCATTGGCAAAACAGAACAATCTAGAACATGTATAAGGTATTTCACATCATGAAGAGATCGCCCCAGTGATCCTGAGGCATATGAATGCCTGAGAGCACACACTCTTAGCTTTTTGGTTTTTTTTTTGGCGGCACCGGGGATCGAACTCACAACTTAACACCTGCCAGACAGGCACAAAGCCATTGTGCCAAACTCCCGGCCCTAGGGTTTTTTTTTTGTTTTATTTTTTTTGTTTTTTTGTTTTTTTTGAGGCAGGGTTGCACTATTCTTACCCTTGACTTGTTTGTGTGAATACACTTTGTCTTATTTCTTTTAACTCTTGAAATCTAAATAAGCATTTTCTTCCAGTTGCTTGGCACATAGTTGCACTCAGTACTATTTGTAAAATGAGTGAATGACCCACAGGCTTGTGGAAGAAGTTCTATATTGAAAAACGAAGTTTTAGTAATGAATACGAAGTCTCTACCTATGATGATTTCTGTATGATATATCAGATTGTCTGTTATTAAGTTTTCATTCTCTACCAAGGATTCTCTGGCAGAAGTTGTAGGAATTTAATATCTTGGTTTTTTTGAGGTGTGTCCAGTGGCTTGCCTAAGATCAAATCCAGGCAAGTATTCTAACACTGAGGAACATTACTAGCCCTTAGAATTTAACATCTTTTTTTTTTTTTGTACCAGGAATCAACTCAGGACATTGTGCTTGCCAGGCAGGTGCTGTGCCACTTAGCTATATCCCCGGCCCAGAATTTAATATCTTTATTAAAGATATTTAGTATCTTTTTTCTGCTTTTGTTTACTATGTCTGTGTTGCCTCATTCCCTGTATATTAGCTTTGAAAATTTTGTTACAAGTTGAATTCTTTTCTTTTTAGCATCCAGTTTTAGATGAACCAATAGCAGAAGCTGTCTGTATTATAGCTGATATGGATAAATGGACTGTCCAAGTGGCCAGCAGCCAGAGACGAGTGACAGATAATAAGTTGGGAAAAGAAGTGTTGGTGTCCAGTCTTGTTTCCAACCTGCTTCATTCCACTCTTCAGCTTTATAAGCATAACTTATCTCCAAATTTTGTAAGTATATGTTAAAGGTTAAATTACTCTGAGCATTCTGATAGGTGATCTGTATATGTGTATATAGAATAATGTTGCTAGTTTCATCACTTTCCTTTGAAAGAACATGCTTTGAACTAAATATTTATTGTGTATCGTCAGTCCCTAGTGTGACCACATTTGGAGATGGGATATTTGGGAGGTAATTGAGGTTAGATTAAGTCTTACAGATGGGGCCTGCATGATAGGACTGTGGCCTAATAAGGAACAGAGTGAGACTGTTCTGTCCCCACCCCATGACACAACACAAATGCAGCTATCCACCTGGCAGGAAGAGAGCCTTAGAATCCAACAGTATTTGTACCTTGATCTTGAACTTTGAGCTTCCAGAACTCTGAGAAAATAAATCTCTGTTATTGAAGCCATCTTCGTATTATGTCCCACTGAGCTAAGACTGAAAGGAATGTGTGCATATCTATATACTGAACTTTCAGTTCCCAGGATTTTTGACTATTTGTAGTGTAGTCTTGCAGCATTTCTAAGCTTTGTGTAGAATAGCAGTGCATTCTGAACCCTCACTATCATGTCAAGTTTGGATGATCCATCTTTGTAATACTGATACTGTCTTCTAAATGATGTCATTTCAACTTTGAGGGTTCTTTTTTCTTGCAATAAAAACCCTGTGTGAGTCAACATAATAAAGTCTATCTATGACAAACCCACAGCTCACATCATACTTAATGGTGAAAGATTGAAGGCTTTCCCTAAGATAAAGAAGAAGACCACTTCTGTTCAGCATGGTACTTGAAGTTCTGGCCAGGGGAATTAGACGAGGAAAAGAAACCAATAACTTCAAAATTGGAGAGACATAAAATTATTTGTTCGCAGATGATATGATCTTACATGTAGAAAATGTAGATTCCACAAAAAGCTTATGGAACTAATACACAAATTAAGCAAACCTGTAGGATATGAGACCTAGAAAAGTAAATTGTATTCCTACATACAAACAGCAAACCATCCAAAAAGAAAATTTAAGGAAATAACTCCACTTACAATAGCATGAACAAGAATAAGTTACTTAAAAAAGCAGAGTGTTGTGGTGCACACCTGTAATCCCAACACTCTGGGAGACTGAGGCAGGAGGATTACAAGTTGGATGCCAACCTGAATAGTTTAATGACTCAGGAAGACCCTGTTTCAAAGAAAGAAAGAGGATGGGGGAGAAAAGGGAGGGCGGGAAGAAAGAAAAGAAAGAAAGAGGAGAGGGAGAGAGATGTAGCTTAGTGTAAAAACCCTAGCTCTAATGCTGCAAATAAACTAGAAAAAAAGGAATAAATTAATTATATATAAATTTAGCCAAGGAGGCAAAGGACTTGTAAACTAAAAACTCTAAAATATTGCTAAAAGAAATTAAAGATACACATAAATGGAAACATATCTCATATTTATGAATTGAAAGACAATATTGTTAGGGTGAAATCACTATCCAAAGTGTGGGTTGACTGCATTCCCTGTCAATATCCCAATTACATTTTTTTCAGAAACAGAAAAATCCATCTTAAAAGGAAAAACAAAGCTGGAGGTTTCACATGCCCAATTGCAATTCCCAGCCCAGCTTAGGGCAACTTACCAAGATCCTGTGTCAAAGTGAAAAATAAAAAAAGTCCTGGAAACATAGCTCAGTATGTGGGCCCTGGGTTCATTCCCTAGTACTGGTAGGGGGAAGGGTGGAATAGAATAGCAAGCCCCAGAATAAATTCCTATATAAGGTTAATTGACTTTATGGGGTGCCAAGACTATTCAACAGAGAAAGAATTTTCAACAAAAGATGTTAGGAAAACTAGACAACCACGTGCAAAATAATTGTTTTACATAAAAATGAACTCAAAATGGGTCAGACTTAAGGCTAAAGTATAAAACGTTTATAAGAAAACACAGGTGAGAATAATCTTCTTGACCATTTTAATGAAAATGATTTCTTAAATATAACACCCAAAGCCTAGGTAACAAAAGCACAAAAGAGATGAATTAGACTTTTTCAAAATTAAGAACTTTTATTGTCAACAAAGTGAAAAAACAATCCAGAGTATAGGAGAAAAGATTTGTAAATAGTATGTCTAGAAAGGGATTGATAGCTAGAATACAGTCATGTGCTACAGGTAGTGTTTTAGTGAATGACAGACTACACATGTCCTTGTGAGTCCGCAAGATTATAATAATGGAGCTGAAAAATTCCTATTGCCTAGTGATGTAGTCATCTTAAAAAATCATAGTGTAATACTACTTGCATTTGTAGTAACACTGATACAAATAAAACCTGTGCTAGCAATTAGATGAAAGTATAGCAATACAGTATATATAGTTTTACTTGCTAGTGAGAATAAATGACTGTTTTGCTGGCTTGTTATATTTACTAAACTTTTTATCTTTTTCTTTTTTTTTTTTTTTTTTTTTTTTAAGAAAATCATCTTACTGTGCAGTTCAGGTTCAGGGTACCCTTGAACTCACTATGTAGCTCAGGCTGGCCTCTAACTCATGGTGATCCTCCTGTCTCAGCCTCTCAAGTGCTGGAATTAACAGGCATGTGCCCCCATGCCCAGCCAATATCATTGTTTTAAAATGTACTCCTTGTTTTAAAAAAGTTTATTGTAAAATGGTGCTATGCTGATAGTAGCCTTCCATTTACTTATTCTTTGATTGCATCAAAAGGTGTTATGAAGTGATTGATCTGTACCAATGATGGCAAACCTTTTAGAGACCAAGTACCCAAACAGCAACCCAAAACCCACTTATTTATTACAAAGTGCGAACATTTCAGTTAGTCCTGAATACTGAGATTTTAAGTTAGGAAAAAAACAGCTATTCTCTGATGTTCGACTGCTGGGCACTTGGCTTGCGTCCTGACATAGAGGGCTCTGCATGCCCACTGTGGCTCGCATGCCGTAAGTTTGCCACCACTGACCTCTACTGTGCAATCATGAAATCACTTAAAAGATCCTCTTAGGACATGTTGCTATTGTTAAGTAATGCATAATTGTATATGAAAAACTACAACTAAACAAAAAGCAAACAGTAGAATTTAAAAATGGGCAAAGCAAGCCAGGCGTGATACTCAGGAGACTGAGGCAGGAGGATTGTTCCAAGTTTGAGACCATCCTGGGCTACAAACTGAGCTCAAGGCCAGCCTGAACTGCATGCTGAGACCCTGTCTTAAAAAAAACAAAAACAAAAACAAAAAAAAAGAGCAAAGCACTTAAATAGACTTTATATCAAAGAAAATACAATAAGCACATCAAAATATATCCAGCATCATTAATCATTAGAGAACTGCAAATAAAGCCACAATAGGATGCTATTTCATGCTCAGTGTAATCAGTGGCTCTGGTATTACTCATAGGATGACTATAATTCTTTTTTTTTTTTTTTCCTCAATACCGGGGATTGAACTCACAGCCTTGCACCTGCCACAACCTTGCACCTGCCAGGCAGGCGCTAAAGCCATTAAGCCAAACTCCCAGCCCTATTTTTTTTGAGGCAGGGTCACACTATGTAGTTCAGGCTGACCTTGCTCACGTCATAGCCCAAGCTGGCCTCAAACTCACAACGCTTCACCTACCTCAGCTCCCAAGTGCTGGGATTAAAGGTGTGTGCCACCATGCCTGGCTTTTGAGTGACTGTAATTCAAAACAAATAGTTTTGAGTTTTATTTAACAAATGGTTCTGTTTGCAAGGAGTGAAAAAATTAGAACCCTTGTGCATTGGAATATGAAATAGTTCAGGTAATGTGAATGACACTTTGGCATTTCCTCAAAAGGTTTAGGTTTAGGTTGGGGATTTAGCTCAGTGGCTCAAGCACTTACCTGGTAAGTGCAAGGTTGTGAGTTTGATCCCCGGACTAAGAAAAAAAAAGGGGGGGGGTGGTAAAAATAGCATGTAGCCGGGCGTGGTGGCGCACGCCTTTAATCCCAGCACTCGGGAGGCTGAGGTAGGCGGAGCGTTGTGGGTTCGAGGCCCGCTTGGGCTACAATGTGAGTGCAAGGCCGGCCTGAGCTACATAGTGCAACCCTGCCTCAAAAAAAACCAGGGCTGGGAGTTTGGCTCAGTGGCTCAAGCGTCTATCTGGCAGGTGCGAGGTTGTGAGTTCAATCCCTGGTGCTGCCAAAAAAAAAAAAAAAAAAAATGATGGTGATGATTGCACGACACTTTGAATGTACTTAACGCCACTGCACTATAGATTTTCAAATGGTTAAAGATTTGGGTATAGTGGTGCATACCTGTATTCTCAGTCTGGAAGGCAGAGGCAAGACAATGGAAAATTCACGCTCAAATTAAAGACAAAGCAAGACATTGTCTCAAAATAAATAAAAATAAAAAAAGGGCTGAGGAAAAATGCAAAAGCTGTGTACCCTTAAAAAAAAGTAAAGGACAAGCCAGGCGTGGTGGCGCACACCTTTAATCCCAGCACTGGGGAGGCTGAGGCAGGAGGATCTTTGTGAGTTTGAGACCAGTCTGGGCTATAAAGTGACCTCAAGGCCGGCCTGAACTACATAGTGAGACCCTGTCTCAAAAAATAGGGCTGGGAATTTAGCTCAGCAGCCTAAGCGCCTGTTTGGCAGGCGTGAGGTTGTGAGTTCGATTTCTGGTACCAAAAAAAAAAAAAAAAGCGAAGGTTAAAATGGGAAATCTTTAATGTATATTTTTCTATAGTTAAAAAAACATACAAGCTAAATTTGGTATGAGTCAGGAACAAATTTACGCTTGTTATTTTATCTAAAGCCACATATTTGGTATGCTCCAAATTTTTAGTTCACGTTGGAATAACTAAATATATTCTCAAAAACATGATGCTTTAAAATTTGGCACTCCTTGAAGAGTTGAAATGAGTTTTTGATCTTGGTTCTTTCCTAACTGCAGTGTGTAATGCACCTTGAAGACCGGTTACAGGAGCTGTACTTCAAGAGCAAAATGCTTTCTGAGTATCTGAGGGGGCAGATGCGTGTTCATGTCAAGGAGCTGGGAATGGTTCTTGGGTATGTTCATGGTTTCTTTTCTGGCTTTGCTTTCTCATCATTCTATCTGTAGGCAAAGAGTATTCCTTAGAATTGCCCTTTGTCCTTTTTAAGTGTCTTTTCCTAATAGAAGCTGGACACAAAATTTTGGTTACTCTGTACCATACAAAAGCACATTCCCTGTTATTCACTAATCTTAAAGGCATCCCCTGCACCATTACACATAGAATGTTGTGAATTAGTCTGGATGAATTAAAAATCTACATTTTTATGTTAGAAAAAGTAAGAAAATACTCCTTCGTTATTTATTAAATATGTTGTAAATTCATTATTCCAAGCATAATCTGCCTTGCCTTTCAGATGAGCTGACTGGAGTAACAGCACTCTGCATGGCAATACTTTCCCTGTATCTTATTACTCCTCAGCATTGATTATATATTATACCTGTGTTTACTCTGATATTACCTTTTGTTTTTTCATTTTTTGAGACGGGGTCTCATTGTGTAGTCAAGGTTGGCCTCAAACTTGCAGCAATCCCTGTACTTCAGCTTCCTGAGTGCTAGGATTACAGATGTGTGCTACCACACCGAGCTTCTGCTATTAATTTTTGGAAGAAAACAATTATTCAAAATACTAACCCAGCAGGGTGTGGTGGCACATGCCTTTAATCCCAGCATTTGGGAGGCTGAGGGAGGAGGAACATTGTGAGTTGGAGGTCAGCTTGGGCTACAACATGAGTGCATGGCCTGAGCTCATAGTGCGACCCTGCCTCAAAATACTACGGCTGGGAGTTTGGCTCAGTGGCTTAAGCACCTGTCTGGCAGGCGCAAGGCGGTGAGTTCGATCCCTGGTGCTGCAAAAAGGAAAAAAAAAATGCTAACCCAGACATAGAACAGGAAGTTGATGGAGTGCAAAGTATAGCCCTGTTTCACATGACCTATGATCATTTTTCCTGTTCTCTGTTTTGTTCATATATGAGTCATGTCTTGAAATGCTATTTGGAAAAATTAAAATAGAATTTTTATCTGACTCAGCTTTTTTTGTGTGTGTGACCTTGGGATTTACATGGTCTTGCACGTGGTACGTGCTCTACTGAGCTACACCCTGAGACCTTGTTTCCTATTTAAATTTTTATTTTGAGACAAAGTCTTGCTAAGTTGCCTAGGCTGGCCTTGAACTTTTTATAGATACTGATAATATTTTGATAGTTGATTTTGTCTTATGGATTTCTTTTCTTTTTTCCTTTTTTTTTTTTAATTTGTTTGTTTGTTTTTTTGTTTTCTGTTTTTTTCTTTGATACCAAGGATCAAACTCTTGACCTCACGCTTGTCAGGCAGGCACTTACACCGCTGAGCTGAATCCCCAGCCCTGATCATTGATTCTGAATGCCATCTCTTCCAGCACTAGCATAAATTACCACAAGCTACTATTATTAGTCTTTTAAAATCTTAAAAGCTTCTAGCTGAAAAATGACATCTGATTTTATTCAGATTATTCTAATGGTGATTTAGTCTAAGAAACTTTCACTGTGTTCATTAGCCATTTTTCTTTTTCCATAAATTATTTGTGGTAGGATGTCATACTATAGAAACATTTTTAGCCAAAGCAATCTGCATATACACTGTTATTTTATTATTATACTAGATGGTATAATCATACCTTGGTACTCAGCTACTTTGAAATTCATTGAATTTTGTACTGGACACATTTTGATGCCAACATTTTGTCCTGTGCTCATAATTTGTTGGCTATTCAATATGCAAACTTGAACTTGTCAGTATTGATTACTCCATGACTTGCTACCCTTCCAGCCAAAAGAATTTATTTGGTACTCGACTTGACTCCTAGAGCCAATTAACGATTAGTACCAAGGTACTACTGTAGTTTCTTAATATATTTTGCCTTGTCTAATATATGGTCCATCAACAGGTGAGTAAGATACTTTCCTGCATCCATGATTTTTGTTACCCTTGAGTTTAGAGGAGGCATTCCTTTCTTCTACATTCATGGTTTTAGGTTCTACTTACTGAAAAAACTTCTGACCTTTGTTATCTTCAACTCTTACCTTATGGCTAGGTTGACACCTTAACTACTGGGTGTAATGACTTTACAGGTAGTAATCATTGCCTGCAGGATTAGTCTTCTGAGTATAGAAAGCTGAACTGAGTTTTCTTTGTTTCAGGATTGAATCCAGTGATCTTCCTCTTCTGGCTGCTGTAGCAAGCACTCACTCTCCATATGTCGCTCAGATACTGCTTTGAGGTGTCTACAGATTAATTTTGGTGGCAAGTTAAATAGAAATGAAGGAAGATGCACCATATGTACTTGTGGAGATTTTTTTCCCCTTTTAGACTTCCATCTGAATGAGTCCATCTCCTGGGTATCCTGTATTGCATTGCATATTCTGTGTATATTGGATGGCTTTTCTTAACTGAACTCCTGGGTGGTGGTAGATTTTTAACCACATGAAACTAAAGCAGCATAAATAACTTGGGCTGAGGGCATTTGAAAAGCCAAAGTATAAAATTCTAAAAAGCATAAAATTCTACAGAAATTTCTACAAATGAATAATAGGAAGGCAGTTCATATAATATCACAACTCATAATCCCATGAGATGGCTCATGGTTAAATGGCTTAGCAATAGTCGTTTCATTAAGTTTTTAATTTTTTCTAAGTTACAGATAATCTGTAAAACTTCGATTATTTGTTATTTTGTTTTGCAATTCAAAACAGCTAATTTCTGGTTATTTCTCAGAAGTATTTTGAATAGTCCATTAATTACAACAAACTGAGAATAATGAGTGACAATATGTGTTATGTTATCCACCCAAGTGTACATATGTATCTATTTTTTTAAAAGCAGAAGTAGAAATATGAGACTGGGAAACATGCCTTTTTGAAAACCATTTTCAACAAATATTAATTGTACACAATGTTGAACTATTACTTTCTGATGATTTTTCTGTTTCATACATTCTAAAATACACATAAAGCCAATCTTTTTTTAAGGCTGAGGAATGTAGATTCCAAAAATAAGAATACTACTTTATAGTATTTGTTTTGTAAGTATGAACTAATTCTTATAAATGTTAATATTTACATATTCAATAAATGAATTTAATAAATGAAAATTAGGATTAAAAATTGAACCAAAGCATTGGCAAAATTATTTTCTTTAAAAGTGCTCAGGTAGCCAAGGCCCCCATTTTTCATATCCGCCCTTCTGGAACCCACAGGAGCAAAACATTTGTTTCATTGCTTAATAATATTCAGTTTACACTAATAGAAAACTTAATTCTTTTAAAATTGTTCTCTTTTCCGTAAAAGGTCTTCCCTTCCAAAAGCTGATTTTTTTCAAAGACTTCAATTGTTACTGCTTTTGTATATAGTGTAGAATGTTGCTTATAAGGCTAATAAGGAACCAAACTCCTGTAAGTAATGTAAATAGAAAGATGGGTAGATAAAGTTTTCAATATGCTCTACTACCTCAGTTTACTTGAAATACTGCATTATAGTTTTTCTTTTGCTTATCTGGTCTGATATATTTAATGCTACAAGTAAAGTTGATTCCTGCTTTCATTTACTATTTTCATCATACTTGATTAGCTTAAAAAATACTTAGTCACTATATTTACTAAATAACTCATCCATTCTTGTTATTTAATTTTTCATTAATTGATGGAAGATTTATATGGTATTTTTAGTCTGTGACTTTGAATTTAGAGCTTTGGGCCATATTTCACTTTGCTATTTGTGTTTATTCAGGAGAGTTTGAACTAGAAAGAGAAAAGAGGTTTCAATGGAATGTAAATCTGAAATGAGTGTACTTGACATTTTCTTGGCCCACATCCTATTAGCTGGTCGCAGTTAGTACCTGAGTCTCCCATGGATGACTTGCTGCCAAAGAGTGTTTATGGACAGATTTTCTTAATTTAATTCTTATTCCACTCATGAACAAAATTCTTCTGTTGTCTTTTTTTTGGAATTCAACAAATTGATCTCTTTGGCAGAAGTCAGAATCTAGAAAATGGGCCATTGTACATTATTTTTGATTGTGGCTCAGAATAATATGTAACAGATAGATAGTAACTATGCTTGGGTGTTTTCTCCATCAGACTATTCTCTCCTATTTGAAATGTCTAATAAATTACTCTTTAATAATTCTAGTCTTCAGTAAGTGAATGGCTCATGCTACTGTTATTCTTAAAACTAATCTGTGCTGAGATGGAAAAGACATATAGTTTCTTAAAGAGTCATTAATCCTTATAGGATTCCTGAGTTTTATAATTCTTACCCTTTCTATAATTTCTAGTCCCTTCATCATAATCACTCTTTTGTTACACAAAGCCCAAGGAATGAGCTGCTACTATTCCATTAAAGTATGGTTATTATGATGAATATGATGAAGAATTTTGGTCTGTTCAAAATAATTTTTCAAATTCTTATGGTACAAGTATCTATTACATATTGAAACACCTGTTGCAACAGGAAATGAAAAAAGGGATCTTTTATATTACATAATTAAAACTAATTTCTCCATGCATATATACTAATTGCTTTTTTTCCTGGCATTTATTAATGTCTTAATTTTATTAAGTTTGAAAATATTAAGTGCAATAAACCTACTAGCACAGATTTCATTTTGTTGCAGTTGGCATACACTGAGGACGATTACTAAAAAAATCAGATTTTACGTAACACCTACTTCTTGTAGATGTCTTATAAGAATATTTGCTTTCTCTAAGTTATTTAGATGGTGGATATATAAAATGTACATATTTGTTCTTTGTTCTGAATACATTCTCAAATGTACACCTGTATTATAACCTCCCAGTTCTAGGGGAAATTTGTGCAATAAACACACATGTCAATTTGATGCATGACTTCGGGTTTTTTTTTTTTCATGTTAATAAGGTCTATGTAACATCATGGACTCATGATATTAGACCACCTGGATTCTTGTCCTAAATTGGCACTTTGGGCATCAGACCTTTCCATACTAGTAGAATTTGCTTCTGAGGTTGTGAGAATTGAGTAAAATAATGAATGTCAAGAATTTAGTTCAGGCTGGGTGTGGTGGCATACACCTGTAATCCAGCACTTAGGAGGCTAAGGCAGGACAATCTCAGTTCAAGGCCAGGCTGCACTACATTACAAGATCTTGTCTCAAAAAAACCAACCAACAAACAAACAAAAAAAAAGAATTTAGCTTAATTCTAGCACTTTTTGGTTACTATTGTTATTAGGTCATATGTCCATCTTTTTTCCCCGATGGTTCTCACATCTCATGGGAGAAATTTTAATATATGTTCTTATGAATATAAACAAAATCTACACTGGTACAGTTTTACATCTGACTGTTTTCACAATGTTAAATTGAAAGTTCCTTTAAATGCAGACTGAACCCAAGCAACCAAACCTAGACAAGTGTCTTGGTTACTTTTCACCTTGTTGCTGAGACAAAATACCTGATGCCCAAAATTAGGAAAGGAAAGGTTTCTTACAGTTCTCGGGGATTTCAGTCTGTACTCAGTTGGCTCCAAGGCAGCGTGGCATGGCAGAGCAGCCATTCATGACGGCTGCCAAACAGCAAGGCGAACCGGTGAGACAGAATGTAAAGGAAAGAGCTGCGTTCCTCTCGCCCTTACACAGTATGTTGGCTCTACCCCTGGGTGGGTGCAACACTCACATCACCAATTCCAGCGCCAGACTCAGTCCTGTCCAAATTATGTGAGGCCTTGAGGGGAAATGGGATCAAACCAATACAACAAGTTACTTAAAACCATTAAAAACATTGTATCCAATACAAATTACTGTAGTCTTTATAATTGAACAAAAATTGGTTGACTGATTCGGGTTCTAATCTTGGTTTGCTGGTTGATTTGCACATGACTGAACCAGTGCCTCCTTATATACTAAAGTCAGTCCATTTATGCTTAGTGTCTGCCAGCCAGTGGTAACCCAGCCTCCAGTAGGCTTGTTGGGAAGCTGCTTTCCTCAGGCTGAGTTGGGCAGTTTTGGCTGAAGGCAGGTCTAGACCAGAAGCTTTTTGGAGTACCTGTTTTCATATCATATCACAGGTTAACATTTTTATGTGTAACTAGAGAGAGGAAGTGTACTGTTTGAAAGCAAGAATTGTCAAGTATTTGCAAAGGAATCATTAAAGAGCTGCTCACACATATAAAACCTTGAGAAATCTTGCAACATCTCTGAGAAGTATGGAGGATTGATTTTGCTAATGAGAAACTAAAGTAAGGAAAATTTAACATGATTTCGCAAAGGAATACAGGCTTTCCTGTATGGTCCATCTCATCTCAGATGAGTGATTTCCCAGCTAGCTGGGGTGACAGATGTAAAGATATCCCAGATTTCTTCATTTGTCTCTGACAATGTGAAAGTTGTGGGGTAGTAATTGAGACCAAACCTGAGCTGTAATTCCACTAGCGACTGAGAAATTGTATCTCTGTGTGGGAAAGGCTTAAACAGATAAATGAAGAGGAGTGAAAGCTATATAGTACTTCCTATCACTGCTCAGTAATGCAGACTATGAGCTTAGCCATCTGATATGCCTTGTATCTGTCTCCCCAAAGCCTCATGTGCTCATAGGTGGGGCTTTCCAGAGCTGACTGGGTCCAGGGTATGTGAACTTGAATTAAAGGTATGTGATCAGTAAATTAGTCCAGTGATTCGTTTAACAGTTCTGGGTGTGGATAATAGGAAGCCCCATACTGGGTGTGAGTGGCACCATCCAAAAGGCTTCTAGCCTGGACAGAAAGGCAGGCTTCCTACTTGTGGCCTCCTTCCTGCTCTGCTATGGACTGTTCTCCTCTCTGATGCTACCTCTGCCCTGCTGCCTTGCCACCTTACCTTGGAGCCAGCCAGCTGTGGACTAAAACCTCTACAGCCTCTACAAACTGAATTGAAATGAACTTTTCCTCCTCTAACTTGTGGGTATTTCGGATATTTTGTCCCAGCAACCAGAAAAGGCACCATCTTTGCTCTAGATTTAAGATTTGGGAATTCCCTAAAACAAGCAGTTCAAAACAAATTCCCAGCCAGCATTTGGTCTTAAGGCATGTGCTCAAAGTACGACCACTCCCTCAGGAAGCAGGACTTTTCTTCTGGTGAATGTTCAAACCTAGTATAATCCCTTCATCAGATCCCAGACACCTCTCTGTCTGGGTTAACACTGTCTGATAAGAACTGCAGATAAATCTGTATTTTTACCCTAGGGAGAATACTAAATTGAAGAGGCTTGAGCTTTCTTCCAAATGACTATCTTCACAAGAACAATGTAATAATGTTTTTTATTCACCTTAGTGCTCAGATTCATGTTATTAATAAAGGGATATTATTTTCCTAAATTGTCTCTGTTGATGACCTGTGCAAATAGGCATAAGGTATTACTTCCTCAATAAACTTGTGGCAGCACTCTGTTGAGACATATGTGGTGCAATACTTGCCAGTTAATATCCTTTACTATGGTGTACGGGCTGGAGTTAAAATGGGTCAGAGTAGTCCGGAACCTGAATTACAGTGCTTTTCAAACCTGGTTGCATATTAGAAACACCTGGCTAGCTAGGATATAGGCATTGTGTGTGTGTGTGTGTACATACATATTTTTTTCCCCTTGGTGCTGGGGATCCAATCCAGGGCTTTGGACATGGTAAAGCATTTGAAATACTAATTCTCAGACTTTCCTCCAAGAGAGTCTGATTCAATGATTATAACTGATCTTTTAGATTTAGGATAGAAAATACTCTTTTATTTTTCCACTGGTAGTGACTTGATCTTTAGCATACTCCACGTCTCAATTACCTACTTTATTCTGGGTGGTATTAAAACCAGGGTTATTTATCCTGGTTTTTTTGCTGATTTGCAGTTATTCTGGAAAGATGATCATATGATAATGACTTCATTCTGTTAATGAGCATTCAGTTTTGTGCAATGCAGCAGGTATCTGGCCAGATATCTTTCTTCACCACTGGAAAGCAGTCAACCATGTGTGTCCGTTTGTGCAGGCATCCATCTTTCCCTTCCTCCTCCTCCTCCCTTCCTTTTCTCTGTCTTTCTAGATAACTTGCTAGGTAGCTTACTTGTTTTGAGATGGGTTGTGCTATTTTGCCCAGGCTGGTCTGTAGTTCCTGGGCCCAAGTGATTTTCTTCTCAGCCTCCCAAGTAGTTGGGATTATAGGTGCATACCACCACAGCCAATTTCAGGTGCCTGTCCCCCTATCAGTGAAATCTGCTAACAGTTAATTCAGCAAATATTTATTGAGGACCAGTTATACACTAGGCATAAATTTGGGTGCCATGGGTACGTCATTGGATAATACAAAAAAAATCATTTTTAACTCTCATGGAGTTTACATAGTTCCCCTCTAGTGGAGGACAGCTCATATATAATATGGTATCAAGTCCTAGGCGTAATGAAGAAAAATAAAGGTGTTAACTGTTTTTAAAGGACATACCTGTATGTTATGATCTGTATCTGGATTTCCCCCCAAAGCCTCATGTGGTCATGGAGGGAGGGCTTTCAGAGGTGGTTGAATCTAGAGTTTGTGATTGGTTCATTGTTTAGTGCTGGGATTGGGGGTGTGAGTGCTACAACCACCCTAGAGTGGGTTGCCTGCATACAATATGAGGGATGGAAAACAGGCTTGCTCCTCCCTTTTGCTCTTCCTGCTTTTTGTGTATCCCACCTCCCCAGCTGCTGAGAACTGCTTTGTCTCTGCCATATGTCACCCTCCCTGGGAGTCAGCCAATTATGGACTGAAACCTGTACAAACTGAGTTAAATAAACCTTTTCTCCCTTAACTTTGGGCATCAGGTGTCTTTTCTCAATGAGAAGAGTAACTAAAATACCACATTTTTGTTTTTCCATACAAACCATTATTTTTTTTTTCTTTACAAGTCAGTGTGAGTGAATCCTGATCTAAAGGTCTCCTTTTCTCCAAAGATAGCTATTAGACCCTTCACTGCTTCTTACCTTATTCAGTATACAAGGGCATAATACAAAATAGCAAAAGACAAAGTAGATTGGGAAAATGCGCCTGTGATTAATGGGTAGCATATTAGTTTGTTTTTAGTTGCTGTAACAAAATTACCTACGGTTGGGTAATTTTTAAAGAAAACCAGTTTGTTTAGTTCACAGTTTTGGCAGCTGGTAATACAAACATCATGGTGCCAGTTCTGGCAAGGAGCCCTCAGTAGCATCACATGGCAGATGGTATGATGGGTGTTATGGCTTGTATCTAGATGTCTCCCAAAGCCTCATGTGCTCATAGGTGGGGCTTTTTGGAGGCGGCTAGATCCAGGGTGTGTAATACTGGGATTAAGGACATGTGAGCTAAATTGGTTCAGCATAGTTCTGGGTGTGAATAATGGAAGGCCTACTCTAGGTGTGGGTAGCACCAACCAATAGACTGGAAGCCTGGATGGAATATAAAGGAAAGAAGGCAAGCTGCTGCTGTTTGCTGCATTCTGCTTGCCCTGCCATAGACTGTCCCCTGTGATGCTCCCCAGCCAGGCCACCCTGCCTTGGAGACAGCTGAAAC
Organism: Dasyprocta punctata; assembly: GCA_004363535.1. Classification (NCBI taxonomy): domain Eukaryota; kingdom Metazoa; phylum Chordata; class Mammalia; order Rodentia; family Dasyproctidae; genus Dasyprocta; species Dasyprocta punctata. The sequence continues at coordinate 66,667 of RJWM01001853.1, read as the reverse complement.
TCCACGTTTCAGATTTGTACTGAAACCTCTACAAACTGAACTAAAATAAACTTTTCCTCCTTTAATTTTGGATGTCAGGTACACTGGTACTCAGTTCACAAACTTAATTGCAAGCATACACAACCAGAATTGTGGAAAAGAATTAAGTTCATGAACCAAGGTACCACTGTATTTTGTCTTAGCAATGAAAAAATAAAGTGGGAGTACATGCAAAAGGAAAAGGTTGAGTGTGCTGTTTTCAGTCTCCCAAGGCTCATGTGTTGGGAGCTTGGTCCCCAATGCACTGCTGTTCAAAGCTGATGGGCTTTGGAGAAGCGCCACAGTGACTCTCATTTTATCAATGAATTGATTGATCTACTGATGAGTTCAATGGGCTTACTAGGCAGCTGGCCCCAATTGTATGACACAAGTCACTGGGGCATATCTCTGAAGAATATATTTTGTCCCTGGCCCCTTCCTCTCTAGTTAATTTATCCTCTGCTTCTCCGCTGCCATGAGATGAGGTGAGTGATTTTGTTTCACTATGCCCTTCCACTATGATGTTCTGCCTTAGGCCCAAAGTAATGGAACTAGCCAACCATGAACTGAAATCTCTGGGAGCCAAAATCTTTCCTCTTAAGTTTTTCTCAGGTGTTTTGTCACAGCAACAAAAGTTGACTAACACATTGTGAGACAGGAGTGACAGCGGGTAGGTCTTGTTCTTCTGTATCCCTCTCTTTGGGCATTAAATGGGGTGCATAAGAACTATGTCAATCCCTTTTGAGAGCATTGTCCCAATAACTTAACTACCTCCCATCAGGCCCCACCTATTAAATATTCCACTGCATTGTCAACACAGTGGGATCAAGCTTCCAACACACAAAACTTTGGGAGACATAATACATATCAGTCACTGGATATTAACTATTTTTACTGCAATCTTACAACAAAGCATGTTATTTTTGTATACTGATTTGTTTTACAAAATATACAAAAACATAACACATTCATGTAACTGTCAGGGCCAAGAAGATCATTTTCAGCAGTCTGGAAGTCACCTTCTCCTGGGCTCCATCCTCTTTCTAACCTTCTACCTTGTGGTTGGTGTGACTACTGATGTGATCATTGCATGAACATACACTTGCCTTTTCTTTAAAGTTTTGCCTCTGTATATATGCACTGCTACTGATACTGTTTAATACTGCTTGAACTATTTGAGTGGAATTATCCTCTTTATTTTGTGTTTTGGATTTTTGTTCTCAACTTCGTGTTGGATTAATCCTTGTGCCGTGTAACACATATTCCACTTTTATTGAAGCATGCTTAGGTTATCTCTGGGTTTTGGCTACTATGAACAATGAACATTTTTATCATTTCTTGGTGTACAAAGGCATTCTTTAGAACATAGTGTATTAGGCAGTGGACTTGTCATGGGGTATGTTGTTTCAGGTTTCAATTTTTTTTTTCCAGAATTGTTTCCCAGTTTACACTTACCCAGCATTTGTAAGAATTCTTCTTGTTCCACATCTTCACCAATATTTATAAGTTTTTCTAAATATAAATGAAAGAAAAATTCTCATTCTTCAAATTTGAATGTTTTAGAGAAATTGTTTAATAAAATTTATAATGCTTCAATTGTGCGGCAACATACTAAGTGCTTCACGTGAAATATTTATCTTACACCCCTTTACTCTTCCCATTTGATATATGAGGAAACTAAAGTTCAGAGATAATTTAACTTCAAGCTAGGGGTGGGTGTACCTCCATAGTGAAGTGCTTGCCTAGTGTCAAGGGCCCTGGATTTGATCCACAGAGCCAAAAAATGCAACAACTTACCTAACAAGCAGTAGTTTATTAAAGACACAAATTCAGGTCTATTTCCTCCTAAAGTCCAAGTTCATGATGATCATGGCTTAACTCTTTTTCCTTCTTTCGAGATACTGTTATGACTTAGAATTAAGCCTTGAAGAATAGAAGGGTAACTTTTGTGATACCGAGCAGTTTGAGAGGATGTTTATATGCGTGTGTGTGCGTGGGCACATGGGCTCGCGCGCGCGCACGCACACACACACACACACACACACACACACACACAGATGAGGCAAACAGGTAGTCTCCAAAGCCTAGTGATTTTCCCACAATTCGTTTCTTTCTGTAATGGCTGAGCCACAGCTTCTCTGGTAAGGTTTTTGCCCAAAACGCGAAAAAACAGATGTGCTAATAGTATGTTGCAAACTTCAAGTTTAGGCAAGCCCCGTGACCAACGGAAAATACAGCGCTTATTGACATCAGCTATCATTACTCTAAATTGTAGCCTGAACTCTCCTTTTCCTTTTATTACTCAAAAGCAATTTCAGTTCTTACCATGTCATTACAAAGTGAATCATTCCTTGTTCGAAAAGTCCATGCTATTTATGAATCACTGAGTTAGTGAAGTATGCTAATTGCTGTGAGAGATACGAAGATGGACCTACATGTGATCACTCCCCCAGTAGCTAAAAAATTCTGCGTAAAGGACAAGCCCACGGTGGTGCCAAACTGAGGCCATGATTTTCGTGGCTCAGCCGGGCATTAATGAGAAATGCTGTAAAGGACTGCTCTACAACGATTCTGTACCCGTACGTAGACTTTACTGTTAAAACTGCCTTTGCGGCCAGCTGCCCCAAAGGGTGATGTTTTTCTTAAGATCAGTAAAGAAATCGAAATTAGCATTTTTCGGTCTATTAGGAAACAGACCAAGACGTAAAAAAACAGTGCAAAAGCGTCCACCGGTGGAAGGTCTGCTCCGGGCACTGGCGGGGCCCGCGCGCGGTGCAGACCTGGCTCGGCGCCTCTCGTCAACACCGCGAACAGCCTTGCTTCCTCTGCCCTGCTCTCAAAAGGTCTGTCTTGCACAGAAAAGGCACGTTCTTGTGGGCGGCTTTCACAAGACATTGCGTTTTACTGAAAGAGACCAAGGGAAGGGCAGAGGGCACTTCCGTGTTTGCCGAACGGCGGCTTCGACTTCCGCACGTTCTCCAAGACTGGGCGTCGGCGTAGCGAGGGCAGCGCTGGCATCCACTTCCGGCTTGGGCACAAACAGCTCGACCCACCCAGAACGCCTTCCCTGCAGTTCTGTCTCAACAAACGCTTCCTGCTCGAGTCAGGGCTTCTCGGGGCGTCTTTCAGCCCCTCCACCGGAAACCAGAGGCCGAGCCCCAGAGGGCCGCAGGTCGGCTCTCGCGAGGCGCGTAAATCTCACCACAGCCTGGAACAGGCGTGCCCGACCCCGCCCCAGCTCTTACGTCAGCCCCCCGCGCTCCTTAGCGTGCGCCTGCGTTTTGCGCGTGCGCACTCGCCCTCCCACCCCCGCGCGGGCTTCTTTCTGGCCAGTCGCGCGTGGGCTGAGGCCCTGGGCGGGCGTTGTGAAGGGTTGTTTGTTTGAGCTCGGACCCTGTGACCGTCCCTCCCCGTAAGGAGGGCACACCCCCTGCGTCAGTAGAATGGGCCGTCTCGTGGGCTGTTAGGGGGCAAGCTGGGGAGTGCGGGGCTGCGGCCATGAACTCGCCCGTGGACCCCGGCGCCAGGCAAGCGCTGAGGAAGAAGCCGCTGGAGCGGACGCCCGAGGTAAGACCGGCTGGCCCCGCGCACCCTCGGTCCCGCGGCAGCGTCTCTTTCGGTCCGAAAGCTGCGGCTTCTGCCCCCGTCAGCGCCCCGCACCTGCCGCCGGGTGTCTTCTGAGTCCCCCGGCCCTGACCCCGGTCCTCGCGCGGGCGGGACGGTGACCGCCTTTCCTGCGGGCGGTGCTGTCTTCCCCGTACGGCCGTCCTCGCAGGGGACTTCCTTGTGTTTTCGATAGAAAGCACCGTTTCTAAATAGGTATTTTCTGAGTTGGGTAAAATGTGGGCTGGGGAGTGAATTTGCCTTACCTTCAGGTAGACTGAAAAATGAGATAAGAATTGTAAGTGAACTGTAACAGACGTGCAGTCAGGAGATAACTTTACGCTGTGTGTTGCGTCCAGGAAATACTGTACAGTTACCAAGCAGAGGATAAACCTTTCCAAGTCCATTTAAGACTTTGCATCCAGTCAAATGGTAAATTTTGTGGTGGATGATGCATGTTTAAAGATCAGTTCTGTAGGTACTTTTTCAGACTGGGAAATTTTTAGTGTTTTTTGCTTGGATAGAGAATCGTCTCTTTCAGGTTAGCAGTAATACATCAAATAGAAAAGTTTTCATTTGATCTGAGGGTTATTTCTCAGGCAGATAACAAAAATCTGTTAGCTTTGCATGTGTGAGTAGTTAGGGTTTTTTCCCTTGACTTGGAGAATTTCCTCTAATCAGTGATTCCTGTGCTAAACCAAAACACGACGCAACGTGAGTGGATTTTCTTATTTATAGTTGCAATAATTTAAATCTTTTAATTCTTGCTAAGTCACTTTTGACTTTTAGTTTATGGTGTTTTGCGCAGTGAGTGTAAGTAACTTTGGTCTGGTCTTTTGAGACATGGAAGTATTCAAGACATTTAAGCTGTGATAGGTAAAACTTTGTTGTTGGAGATACTGATCTTTGGGTAGAAACAAAACAAATTTTACTATTTCCCAGAGTCTTTTTGCATGTATGACTTCATGAATCTTAATTTTCCTGTGATGAGTTTTGAACTTAACGTGAACTCAGTGAAAGCAGTCACTTTGAACAGTTGAATTTTTCCAGTTTTTGTATCATTAAGAAGTGTCAGGATCGGGGATGTAGCTCAGCGGCATGCGTGCCAGCCTGGCAAGTGCAAGGTCCTTGAGTTCAATTCCTGGTACCAAAAAAAAAAAAAAAAAGAAGAAGAAGAAGAAGTGTCATACAAGGATTACGATATATAATGTAGATTTTACTTTTAAAAACAAAAAGAATTTGTTTTTGGTCTTTTTGAGGCAAGGTTTCACTATGCAATTCCGGCTGACCTTGAACTAACTGTAGCCCAGACTGGCTTCAACTTCGTAGTGATCCTCCTGCCTCAGCCTCCTGAGTGCTGGAATTACAGGCTTGTTACTTTTGATAAATTCGTATTTTAATGGGAAAATCCTACTCCTTCTTAATAGCGGACTTGCCCGTTTTGAAATTGCATTATTTTTGAGCTTAGGAAATTTTCTATACTGTTCATGAAGTTTTATGTTTGCCAGTGTGTGGCAAAGTAATGTTAAGTACTTTATCTTGTTTTACTGGAAGAGCAGCATTGTTCAAGGGATTGCTAAACTGGCTACAGCTCACAGAATAGAGCGCTGACATCTAGCAGTATAACATGTTAACTGCTTGATTCGTTGTCAGTGATTTTGAGTGTAGAATTGTTCAGGGTACAAAGCTATGAATAAATAAATGATAACTTGAATCCTAGTGATGACTTATTTTGATATGTAATTTGATGAAATTTTTACAAGTTCCTTTCTGTTTTCAGAAGGTCCTTGTGTGTTTAGTGAATTGTCAAGGGTCTAATATAAGTATATTCAGTAATTTATAGAGAGTCTGCCTATTCAAGGTGCTGTTGTTTTGTGCAGTAGGGAAGTATCAGTAAGTAGAACAGTATGATCTTGGTGGTTATTACATTCTAATGGAACAAGGCAGGGAGAAACACATGATAAATATAAACGAGTTACATAATGCATCAGCTAGTCATTGCTGTGGTGGTAAAGAGAGTGGGATAAGAGAAGTTGGAAACAAGGAGCAAAACCTGGGTTTCAGTTTAAACAAGGCAGCTCTTAGTGTCCTAGTTGAGTTGACTTTTGATTAAAAGATATGCACCTGAAAGAATTGCTGTAGGGTTATGTATGTGAGGAAAGCTTTGCAAGCAGAGGGAATAGTCATTGCAGAGGTCCTGTGATGAGAGTATGTCCTGATAATCCAGGAAAGCCAGGAGTTCTGAGAGGAGTGAACTAGGGTAAGAGTAGTAAGAAATTAAGTCAGAGAGAAAATAATGGTGATGTAGGATAGGACATATTATGTAGAACTTTCTAATTTGTAAGTTCTTTGACTTATTTTTAGTGAAAGGAATGTGCTGGGGGGAGGTCCATCTAAAGGTTTTTAAGTACAGGAGTGATAATATCTTCCTTAGCTTGAAGAAAAAGAGTTCCCAGACTGCTGTGTAGAGAGTAGGCTGCCCGGGAGCAAGGGTAGAAGTAGGAAATTAGTGCAATAGTACTATTGCATTAAATCACACAAGAGATGATGTTAACTCAAACTGAAGTGATAGTAATGGAGGTGGTAAGAAGTAGTCACATTCTGGAAATATTTTGAAAGTTTATTCAACAGGATTTGGTTTGATGTGGCTGTGAGTGAAAGAGAAGAATTGCATAATTTCAAGGGTTTTGGCCTAAGTAATTGGAGTGTTTATCAAGAAGCTGGAGATGCCATCAAAGAGTTGGGGAAACAAGCTTGGGGATCTAGCTCAGTAGTAGCGCACTTGCCTAGCATTCATGAGGCCCTGAATTTTATGCTGTGACTTTGAGTTCTGATACATCAGCCTCATTAGATTAACCTAACAGGATTTGGACTCAGAACTACTGGCCTTTGGACTCCAGGACTTCACACCGGTGATCCCTGGTCCCCAGGCTTTCTACTTCAGACTGAGAGTTAAACCATTGACTTCCCTTGTTCTGATGACCTTCTGGCTTTTGTACTAAGCCATACCACTGGCATTCCAGGCTGTCAGCTTATAGACATACAGTTATGGAACTTCTTAACCACCATAATAATGGGTGCGAATTCTCCATTAAGTCTTTTCATATGTCTGTGTACAATTCTTACTGGCTTTGTTTCTGGAGAACTCTCATACAGGTTTGGTATTGAGTATGGCAAATATCATCTTTCTTATACTCCATATAACATGCTAAAATACTTCCCTTGCAAAAAGGCTGTGATAAATATACTTAGGCTACTTAACAGTGAAAGATGGAAGTTTAAAAGTTAATATTACTGGTGATTTTCACAGGGAATCATTTAATTGCAACAGCCAGGCAATAACCAGACTTTCAGGTGGATGACATGTACTTACAAAACGTAGACCAAAACCATGGTGTCTTGAAGATTACAGAAGTAAAAACACAGGTCAAAAATACTAGAATTCTCCCTTGTCAAGATATTTATTTTTGTACTATTTCTGCCCTTCATCCATAGCACCTTGCTTACTTTCAGAAACTGCCCTTCATCAGTGAATAAAAATAATTTGATAAGCTCAGTCACCTTTTGAACCAAAGACCTTGAAGATATACAAGCAGAGGTTACTTCAGTTTTACAAAAACATAGCGAATGGTGAATTTACCTTGGGGATTTGACTGTTGAAGGAGATAAAGTTCTTATATTTACCACTAACAGAAAAAACTAGCGCGTGCCTTACTTTGGCTAATGGATGATACTTTAAAAAAAAAAAATTCTTTTTAAAATCAAATACAGTACATACAATTCATGACCTTGACGCATCTAAAGATTCTAGGATTTATCTGCTGCTCCTTTATGTAGTAATGACTGGAAGAAACAAAACAGTTTTTAAAAGTTGGTTTGAAGATTTGGTAAACTTTGTAGGAGAAAATGGGTTTCAGTTGAATTTTCAAATTTACATTGTCAGATTTGGAATTAGGTGTGATAAAGACTTCTAAAAGTGAACTCGAAGATATTCCCAGTGAAGTTTTTTTTTTTTTGTTTTTTCCTACTCAGTCTAGTGCATTTGATAAAAACTTGAAATCAGTATATTGGTCACACAAAGCAGCAACGATGAAAACTTTGATTTAAATGTGTTGTTTTTCTGCATTGCCATTCCTTTTAGCTGTTGAAATTCTAAGAGCTTTTATTGAATAAAGGTTGTATTTGCCCAAAGAAGCCAGCAGATCTACCAAGTGGTTTGAAAATAATCACGTGAACAGTAGGATAAGAAGATAAGTAATATTGTTACTGTTCAATCAATCACAGTTATTGTTTGTGCCAGACTTGTGCCCTGTATGTTAGTGCATGCAGAATGGAAAGTTTTTATTTATTTATTTATTTAGTTTAGTTTAGTTTAGTTTTTTTTTTTTTTTTTTTTTTTTTTTTTTTTTTTTTTTTTTTTTTTTTTTTTTTTTTTT